>JAQBSW010000327.1:0-122500 GCA_029291075.1 Eudiplozoon nipponicum
GATAACTAATATATATATATATATATATATATATATATATATATATTCCCACTATATATTTGCGTGAGGAATACGGTACAATCTCCAATACGAATGTGCAAACCTGCCGTTGCTAAGCTAACTTCATATAAAATCTTCTACAATGCGAGCTTCAAAGACAACTGACTATATATATACGATATATACCAAGCCTATAAATACAACATAATGGCTATTGTGTCAATACCTGATATCAACACCATGGTTGACGAACTTTTATTTGGTACCAACATTATGGTTGCAGAGTCTGTACATGGTATCAAATAAAATAGAAATCAATTTATGCTAAAGTTCGCCAAAATTAAGAATAAAAGCTATTTATGACTACCTGTTACTCCAGCAAATCCTTACAATATGGCCTTGATGGATATCTGTTATCACATTCCGTGGTAATCATCACATCATTTAATTCGATATATAACAGTTAGAATCTCTTTGTTGTGGAGAACTAATGTATATATATAAATTCGTATAGGAGATTGTACCGTCCTATTTTCCCACATTTCTCACCAAAATATTTAGTGGTAAAGGGCGTAATACCGGCTCCTACTGACAAGTCGCCAGTAAGCACGAAACGAATGTGCACGAAATTATACTTTCCGTTCATGCTGTCTTTGGTTTATCCTTCTGGTCATATTTGAACTAATTTGTTATTAGGTGCGCAACACCTAATACACAATGTTCGTTTAATTATATAAACTTTGTGAATGTTTGTTCATTTGAAAATTATGGTAATTTAAGTCAAGAGCGAACTGTACTACAGCTCGTTCGTAAGAATCCTTACACTGGGTAGATAGAATAAAGACAATTGGTGAATGCTTTTATTATTATCATACAATTAATGTTAACCTCGTTGCACAAATGTATAGACACACACACACACACACACACACACACACATATATATATATATATATATTTTTTTATATATATATATATTGATATTTTTATTTGTAGTTACTTGAGAATAAATTTTTATATTAATTGTCCGTGTATCTGATGCAATTTCTTTTATCTTTGCACATGGGAATGGTACTATGAATTTTATTTATGTTTTCTCTCACTCTCTCTCTCATATATATATATATATATATATATATATATATATATATATATATATATATATATTCGTTTGGGTTTGTTTACTGTTTTCTCGGATGCTAGTTTATAGTATCTCTGTCATCTGTTTCGTCGTAGGCTCTTAAGTTATTAAAATACGTGGAGCAGACAGTAGTACATTTCATTTAGTGTAACTGGTCTAGTTTTTTTTATACTGGACAAAATATTAAATTGATTTAATCTTGCTGCACCTAGTAACTATACCTAAATATCAAATAAATTATCTCACGCCATAAATGATAACCTAGTGTAAATTGAAATAATGCACTATAAATTCGCACTTCTCGTTTTCGCCAGCTGCTACTACAACGCCTTCAAGTGTAACGGAGTTCCCGAAATTCTCGGTCGTGGAGTGTGGATGCTTTAGTTTACGTTGCTGCTTTGTTATTCCCATTGTTTGGCATCCACCAGGCTGAATTGGATTTACCATGGATATTGCAATGTTCTTTCTAATTGCATTGTCGATTTGGACTACCTCTGGTTGCGGTTGGGAGCAAAGATGGCTAATGTTGACAGATGAAGGACCACATTGTAAATTTTCGTTAGTTGGAGATAAACTCATTAAAATGCAGCCATTGTACGGTTGCAAATAGTGATTCAAGACTGCCTGTGCAGAATTATGATCGGCTGTCATGGTGAACTGATTTTGAAGCGGATGGTTAGATTGAGGGGATAGATTTGGCTGGTTGGCTGGAACATAATGATATTGGTTGGCAGTTAACGTCGTCTGCGATCTCGAATCAAACTGTCGAGGGCTTTGAAAATGCTGATTCATTTGAGGAAATTGTAAATAGTTCACAGCATCTTGAGCCGGAAACTGATGTTGCGATGTAAATTTTTGCCAGTGAACAACTAGGTAATTACATTTTTAAGTAAAGGTAGAAAAGAAAAATTAATAGGTTTTTCAAACTGATTTAACAGAAAACAAGATTCCTTACCTTCAATTTTACATTGAGTAAAGAATGGTTGTTCAAAAATCATTTGATGATATTCTCCAGGACACAGTCAGGTTTTCGTCATTGTTAGTACTATGATTCGTTTATTACACACAAAAAATTTTACCACCTATAATTTTTTTAAAGAAAGTTTCAGTGACACAGTAGTCATATCAAATGATTAATTGAAGGTATGAACCACAAAATTAATTTTGTTTAAGTAGGAAGACAGTCTACATAAATGTACATAATAAATATATATATTTCAGTCCCAAAATGATGATTTGGAGGATTAGATATATACAATTATGTACTACAATGGGCACACATAGTAACTAATTGCCTATTAAGAGACTAAGAATATATGTTTACTGCGGCAGAGAGGCTCACTGGTTAGGACACCAGATTTCGTAGTAGACGTGCCCAGGTGCGAGCCCTCTCCGCGGAAAATTTTGGCCAGTACGTAATGAGTTCTCAATATGGACGAAAACGGTCTACTAGATGAATTTCCTTTTCCACACCATATACTGACAAATGTATTTACATAATAATTCAGGTGTTTATATCAAGATTGAAACCTTGATTAAAGTATTAACATAATTAACACAAGGAGTGTTTTCTTTGGTTTTGTTTTAAATGGCTGCTTATCAAAAAATGTCGTTATTGCGCTCTAAACCCATTATATTATTGGTCATGTTACGTGAGGGATGCAACGTCTCTTTGTGCACAATTACCGGCCAATTATCTAGTGTGTCCTGAACACAGTACAGACTTAATCAGTTAAGAATTAAATAAGTCGATATGCAAGTGTAAATGTGATTGCACCTTAATTTTCGCGGACTTCGTCCTATTTTCATGGTCCTTTATGAATCAAAATAATTATATGTAGTCAACAACTACTACCTAAAATTAGTCATAAATTTATCATCGTAGAGACTAAACAGACCACATAGGGAAAACTTGGCTAACTACACGAAATGTTACTTTGTTGGAAAGGAAATAAATAGCAATCAAGATAAAATAAAGAAATGTAGCTAGTCTACTGACATATTTTCAGCCGAGAGAACTCGAAATATAAACAGTGGAAGAACGCTTAACTTTTCGGTGTTTTCGACCAAAATTATAACTGCTGAAATAGAGCCTGAGTAAAGGAGTTACTTAAAAATAATCCGTTAGTAGCTTTAGCTCCAGATTAGGGTTTGGCGCGTGGTTACGTTAAAATTAAATTTATTCATTATGAAAAATGAACACCCGAAATTTGTGCAAGCTGATAATGTTGAAATCCAGCCAACAATAGGATATGGGGCATTAGATTTGACAAATGTAAGACAATCTACACCTTCTGGCACTTACGTAGCTAGGTTTGCGTCACCATGCAAATTCACGCGCTATTTAACTGGCATTTTATTTTAGTTAGCCATGTCAGGATGAAATATGTCAACCAAGTATTGAAGGAAGTTTTTTGTTTTGGAAGATAATTAAATCGTTGACAATGGATTTCTATGTATTTTTGTACTTTCTCGTTCATCTCTATCTAAAGTGAACTTCTACCTAGTTGTTATTTAAATGGATGAATTGCACATTAAATCTGTATTATTATATTTGTCAAATTAATCTACCATTGTTTTAAAGAAACAAAAGAAATTTAGGTTTTGCCTTGCCTCGAATCATTATGTAAATATAATTTGTTCCAGAACACCTTAGCGAGTACTGCCACATATTTTGTCCAATTGAACATGTTACTTGTAGCTATAAGTAGTGTATAATTAACCAAAATTTTGGCATGAGCAATAGGTGATTATCATCAATAAAAGCTATTTTAAATCTTATTTCACAAAATGGTATTTGTTCGCACAGGTATTAAGTTATTTGTTCCGCACTTTACTACATCATTCGATATTCAAAATTAAAAAAAATAAATAATCTGCTTATAAAATATGATGTCAAGCTCATCTTATTTACATTACTGGCCTAACGAATAAAGTTTTTGCATTACAAAAGATTAAAATCACCAACGTTACCTTTTCTCATAAAAACTGCCATTGTAAGTTGCAGTACATTCTACATAATGCGTTTTTCTCTAATAGGCAAACAAAACCTTGTTATGCAAATTGAAATGGATAACGACTAAATTCTTGTGTAGCTACGTTTAGTGTTGATTTCTAAAAAGCAATTTAAATTGGCTAAGCAATCAAACAGTCGATTGACGTGTTCTGCATATTTTTGCAGCTCCAAAACTGCTATTATTTCAATATTAGTATTCTGCGCTTGTTCATAAGCATATAAGAGATTACACCATGAATAATTTTAATTCATCATTATTTACACATTTGAAATATATTGACATTGAATACGCACACGCATACACACACATAAAAAAAATTTTTTAATAAATAAATAAATAAATAAATAATATATATATATATATATATATATATATATATATATATATGTCAAAATAAACTTCAATTTGCATTATGGTAGCAAAGGCAATTCATCAAGTAGACCGGTTTCGTCTTTATTGGGGTCTAATTTAATATTGCCCACAATTTGCTGTGAACGGGACTCAAAACCGTGCACAATTTATTCCGAATTAGCGACTCCAACTACTGCGCCACAAATTTGGCAAACCACACGCAAGTTTAAGTCACATACCAACGAATGTTTTTTTAATAGTCTTTTCTTCAGGTGAAATATATTTCAATTTTATAAGAAATAATTTCTAATTAGTTACCATTGACCAATTTTTTATTCAACAGCTACTGTAGCATTTTCGAAAGTTAAATTGAACTTTAGTCTCATTACAGGGTTTTGATTATGTGTAAGTTGTCAGTATAAACTTAACAGTGCATCAGGTTTCAAAGGCATTTCATCAGTATACCGGTTGTGTCTTTATTGAAGTCCCTTCAAGTACTGTCCAGTATATGCCACGGACGTGCCATCGGATTGAAATAAAATATATTTCCCTCAAGTGGAATGCTGTCTTTTGTATAATGACATATATTGACGGTGGCTAGTTAGACATTCAGACCTTAAAACGATTTAAAAAGTTTCCCCTTGAAGGAATGCCTGATTAAAATACATAATTTTGTGTAGGTGAGGTAATGATCAGAACCACAAACTCTGAGAGAAATATGCCCCAGTTTGAATCCCATCCGCTGTAATTGAAGAATTCCTAATAAGGACGAGATCGGTCCACTGGATAAATTGACTTTTCTTCCTGATGCACTTTTGAGTTTATATTGATAGCAAACATAATCAAAATTCTGACATCCGACTTCAAATCAATATTTTTAACTTCACCTTTATTGGTTTGATCGTTTATGAGGATTCCTTCAGATTAAATTATAAGTGTGTCGTCCAGCAAAGACTACTATCTCTGAAGTCAGTGTTCATTTGTTTTCTAATCCGTCAGAAGTTCTCTTGCTCACCCCAAATGCAATATTTTTAATCAATTATTTATAGGAGTTTGCTCGTATAAAACAAAATAAAATATATATTATTCACGGCTCGTAGTCGGCTTCCATCATTTTGCGTACTTCTGCAGGGACTTACTGCTGTATTCACTTCGGCCTTAGATTAGAAAATTGGAGCATTCGTGGCCTCAAAGTTGGCTACCCCCCCCCTTCCCTCACGAGACGGCCTTGGAAACCTACTTAAATGATTAAGTGTGACAGCTCATGGTCTGTCGGGCATGTTTGCGAAAACTGTATTGTGCTCTACGTCTACCCTTCCAATGCGATACGAACAGCCTGTAGTGCAATGGCTCGACCTTCGCGAACACGACGTTGTCACCGACTCTTAGGCGGTACGTGCATAGGCTTAAATTCTGATGACGGTCGGAAACAAACTCGTCGATTCGGATGACAACACCGGCAAATGTCCGTCTGCTACCTCTCGGGCACGGACGCCACTGTTGACTTAATCTAAACTGGTTGGGTCCTTTAAGCAGAATTTATTATAAATGTGTCGTCCAGCCGAGAATTAATCATCCCTAATTCCGCAGTCAAAGTGTTCCTTTTTGCAGGCAATAGTCTTACAAAGGAAAATTTTGATATTTTAATATTTGATTTCTGTTATTTTTAGTGGTATTATCTTATAGAGATATATTTTGGAGCATTTTTGGCTATATTCAAGACTTCTGTTAATAACTTATTCTCAAATAATTATTCTTAGGATAAATCGATAAATGCGTATGTTTGAAATTTCAATTTTGACTTCCCTTAGACTGTGTGATCGAGGTTAAATTTGACGGGAATTTTTCATTTATTGTAACATTTGTTTTTAATTTTGCGCTTATGAAAGTGGATTATCGTGTATTGGTAAAATTTATTCTACCTCAACGTGCGATCCCCATTCGTAGCCTAAAATTTATTTAGACTGCAGATTTTTGGCTAACAAATTATTCTTCTTAAATAAGGAGAGTTAAATGCATTTTTTAAATCGCTATTCCTATTCAAAGAAATGGTTTTTATCATTAATATCTATCAAAATAGTTATTTCTCATAAAAATAACAGTAAAAAAATAATTGGTTGTGTTTCCGTCACTATTCTGCTCATAATTATGACAAGCGAATATAGCTCACTGTTTAATTAACCAGGAGGAAAGAGAAGTATTATCCCCTCTTAATTACACCACAATTTTAATCAAACTGATGCTTAATAACAAATTCCATTCCCATTTCACATTTGTGAACAAACAAACACACACACACACACACATGGAAAAAAACGTTGACTATGCTTACTCAGAAAAATATTATTGAACACACAACCTCAAATACAAACACAAATACACATAAAGACATAGATAAACGTTCGTAGAAAACTAGACAAAAATGCGAACAAGGCCATAGCGACGGAATTTTTCGCGACATTAAATTTTATTCAATAGATAGAGAGAAATACATTTTTTTTACCGTTAGACATTGATGAGAATACTGAACACAGAATAATTCCAAAATGCAGTGTTAGTTTTAGAGAAAACAGAATTTTATTTAGCAATTTGTTTACCAATAGCAGCTTCTTATCGCGAATAGGCTAGTCCTGATGAAAGCCAGAGTAGTTTGATGTGGAATTTAATGAACAAATAAAAAATTAAACAGATGTTATGTTAACCAACTAAGTTAGTGAGAAAGAGCGCTTGTCGACTATCGAGTCATCCATTCATTTATACGGACCGACAGTTCGTTAAGTGGCCGAGAGAATAAACAGCCAGTCGGTTAAGAAATTTAGTGAAAGTGAGTTTCTAACATTGGTTATTCAAAGGAAAGTGAAAAATTTCTTAAGCGAATTTGTTACCTGCCGTCTTATTCAGTTCGAAAGGACCGCTGTGCGCGACTGTATATTTCACATTTAAAAAAAAAATCTTTGTTATTCACAAAGTCTGTTGTATTCCTGTCAACGGTTTTGTTCCTAATATTTAGGCCTTCCGTGTTGTTCGGATATTTTCAATGTCCGTTCATCAAAAGAATGTTATACATGTAACAAGCAAGTACAAATTTAGTTCAGATGATTTTATTTGCGCTTAGCGGCGGACCCCTTACCCAGTACTGACGTTTCGCTAATAAAACTTGCATCTAGAATCTATGCGTGCGTGCATGCGTACGTCTATGAAGGAAAATAACTCGGTTAAATGGTGTTCTCATTTAAGTGAAACTACAGTGGTCTTATACAAATTGTTCATGCTTTACTAGACTAACATGCATCATTTACGTGTTTGTTTAAGTGCTTTTATGTGTTTATACCTGAAAAGCTTACATAAAAACAATATTGCGTGAATGTGTACTCTCAGCTAAGCGAAATTAAATAGTTTAAATTACTTTTAGGCTCACGATGTGTCGAATGGTACAATTTTATCCTTTTTTATGAAGTTTCGTGGCAAGAATAAGGGATTTTAAAGTATTTTTCGAATATTGCATTTTGATGCTACTGATATTAGATTAAAGTTTAGTTTGAAGCCCGACATTACAATGACCTCACTATCCTCGTTATCTCAATCAGGCTTAACATATTTCAACTAATGATTAAATTTAATTACAACATCCTTCATCGGTGCTCCAGTTAACTTAAGAGGGCTACAATTATCTTTGAATATTTCTTGTGATCCACCCAAGTAAATCTTCGATATTGTATGCCAATTAGCATAAGACGCCTCATTTTCATTGATTTAAATATACCAATTTTTATTCCACGTGGATGGTCTAATTTGAAATTCAAATAATACCCTAATAAGTATTACTCGTATAAATTTCTTTTTCTAGTTTGGGATAAATTCTTATAAATCGGACTGAAAGAAGCGGTCATTCACCCAATGGCGCCTTTTCAAACGTGAATTGAATTTCGCTACGCTTAAGAAATTAATCACTTCATCTCTACATGATTCCTAATGGAAAATATTTCGCGTAAACAATTTTGACTTTAGTGGCGCACTATTTAAAAAGATTTTCCAATTAATGAAGACAGATGCTCTTCATCGAAACCGACAATAGCTGTCTAAGTGTAACTTTACTTATTTGTTTATAAAATTACCGCTTACGTATCAAATAGTTGAGAACCATATATAGCAAATGTGCTCCATTATGCCCTCTGAGTTAACATTTTTATGAACATAGAAAAAGCTTTGATGATGAATCAGGAAATTCAGATCCGAAACGTAGTACGTCGTCAATCTGCTTCCAACAAAGTGATTTACATTTGAAGAATGTATAAATATGCCATTTATTAATAAACTAAATAATCAACTATTCTTCAGATTTCTTCCTTCAATTCTAATCTTTTTGTATTTACTAATCAGGATGCCTAATGACATACAAATCCTATTATCGAACTTTTATTCTAACTATCGATTTTAGTTACGATATTTATAGGATCTTTATCTCTTCAGGACAGTTTCTAAAGTTTTTTGTCTGTCATTGCAATACTTTTAACTCATTACTTTGGTAGCTCATTTCTTAATAACTTGTGGCCATTTATCACAATATGAATTTACAACAGGCATATTGGTATAATTTGCTTTTTCAAATCAAGGTGGGTCAATTAAAATTACGGAACGTCAAATAGTCAAAATGAAACAATTAATCAGACGCGAGCGAAGTTGAAAGGACATGTAATCAACTAAGTTTCACTTAGATGAGCATGCCTGTGCATGTATTTATATTCATCTTAAGACCTCACAGCAATAAACACAAAATTTTAATATATTGAAGTATCAGTAGTTTGTATGAGATCACTGTATTTCCACTTATATGAATATAAACAATCAATTAATTACACCAAACCGAACGCTTATCAGTTTTAAATATGCACACGCGCTTTAATCAAATGAAACATACGTAATAGTTATAAATTAAATTAAATCGTTTTAATGTATTTTCAACTGTGTTGCATTTCTCAAATTTTTGCGATGAGCGTACCTTTGAAAATGACTTTTGAAACGGAAAGCCGAATTATTAATAAAAAGAATTTGACGGGAATTCGGCAACCTCTATGGTAAACAAAGATGACGTACCATTTTTATTGAAATACCTATGTAATACTACGACAGATTGTCAACGAATTTAAAGAAATCATGTATGTTGACTAAAAATAAACACAAATCCCATGTCCTATTTAGTCGTAAAACTGAGGAAAATTTGCGTTGGAAACACCTATTGAATGGTAAACAAAGAATAAATAAAAACAGACTGACAGGGAATCAACTTCATTGAATTCATAATTTTGGTAGTCAAAGCGGCGACATTCAAATATATCAGTATAAAATAAATTTTATTTTGCTACAATTTTGACCACAGAGATTCTAAATTCTTTGGACCATAACAGACTTGTGCCGATTTTTTTGCATTTCCAAACGATGTCTAATTGGCCAGTTATTCGTTGGGCTGCGCTGAAAAGTGAGGATGATAACCAAATGTACACGTAACTAACGGTAATTATACCATATGTTGTAACAGGCTAAATAAATCTTGATTGTTTTGTATGTAAGGAAATCAAGCATTATTTAAAGTATTTGCATCACCACCTGCGCAATCACTGATTGCTTGATTGTATAGCTTCCAAAGTTGATATGAAAGTTTCAAAAAATTGTGTTTTTCTGAAGTCAAAATTTTCAGTCAATTATAACACATGAGTAACTGATAGAGGTGACAGTCGCATTGTGGTTTGATCTTCGGTAATCCGTTTTCCGTCGTGCTCCAATGATTAATGTGGGAAATCGTAACGCGTCATTAAGTTCTTATCCTAAATTTGCCAACTTGATTCAATGAAAATGTGTTTGTGCATAGCATTGAATTTGTGGGTAAATGAGGGCTAAGACCAATGAAAGAGTGTGCAATTAAGCAAAAAAGTTAACAAGTATGTGTGAAGACGCGCTGATTTCTGATTTATTGCAGGACTGCAGATTTTAGCGAATTATCTGTTCTATTTTCTTATATGCTGCTATCTTCTCCTCTGTTCAAATTACTTTTATACCTTTTTATTCTCATATGTCATATTCCACATTTTTCTGCCCAATTACATAGGTTTCTATTTTGTTATAGACATGTCCATTTAATTCATTGTTGTCTGACAGAAAAAAATCTGGATTTTGCTTACTAAATGCCTGTTTTCCTATTTAAATTAGGATATTTATATTATCATGTAGCAGATATATTTACACGATTTAATTTCTTTGATGCTTAATGACGTAAATACAAGCCTCGTTTTGGAAAATAAAAATAATTTCACTTAAACTCGACCCCATCGAATTTTAGAAAGATATTTATTTATTGCGTTAAACTTTTTCCACTGCTTATACGTGAATACTATGGAGAATTAGAATGAATTTAGAACCTATTATGAGGCTGAGGATTATATGTCAACATATTTCACGCTCAGAAATTAAATATTTACGTAAATTAATAGTGTGTCTCTAATGAAAACTATCTTGAAAACATTATTTAGATCAATGTTCAGAACTCGATTTAAAACCAATGCTATTATATACCTAGTTTTGTCAGTAAAAACACAAGTAATTCATAATTCTAAAAAGGCAATATAATAGGTAGACTGGTTTCGTCGCTATTGTGAACTCTTCATGTACTGTCCAGAATTTGCTGCAGACAGGGCTCGAACCTGGGCACATCTGCATCGGCGACTGTTGTTCTAGCAAATGAGCCAACTTCCTGCACACCACACATACTTGTCAATTATACATTAACCAAGAAATATTAGTTAGTATATAACTGAAAATTGTGTGTGTGTGTGTGTGTAACAAGCGGCCGGGCGGTTCAGTGGTAAGAGCGACAGACTCCGAAGCAGGCGTGCCAAGATTCGAGCCCTGTCCGTGGCAAATTCTGGGAAGAACGTGAAAATTTCCAAATAAGAACGAAACCGGTCTACTGGATAAATTGTCTTTTCTATATGATGCAATGCTAAGTTTATACTGGAAAATGTAGGTATGTATATAATGGGACTGATTTTTCTTATCGAAATCGCAACATTTATTTAAATAATTCTTATCGCCGCCCGCGCAATTTAATTTCGTTTAGTGGTGACATTAGTTGCTAATATATTTTTATGCACTATTTAGACAAAATTCTGTTTGAAAAGCAACCCCTTTGACTAAATTCGTCTTTTAATTCCTCAATGATTTATTATTATTATTTAAATAATTGAATTTCGGTTGAATTTTTAATAAGAAGTCCGTAACGTGTTACCGGTTCATCGTGTGAAATTAAATGGCAATGGAAGGATACCAGAAGAAAATCTTAACAGGAAGCATTTATGCTCGGGCGTTCTTAAATTTATGTCCGACCAACACCATTCAATGCAAATATTTTTCCTACGATCTAGAAAAATACGAAGTCTAAAACGAAGGATCAGAACTCTTGAACAGAGTATATGATCATTTGCTTAAAAAATGTGAAGTGCGAATAGATCTTCATAGACTATTATAGAAACCGACCACACACGAAGGAATTTATAAGTTTTTCATTATAACTAAACGCATTTAAGTGGATGAACCGAATGAGGATCGTATGATAATGGTTAGTCCGAACTGAACAGTCCGAAATACAATAGGCAGTCACAAAATTGATCTAGTATTTACTCAGACACACACCTCAAAGGGGCAATTACAATAACCAAGTGAAATGATTTGATCACGTTAACATTTCAGAAGTATATACAATTCCGTGCAGGAATTTTGATATTATGTATGTGTGGAATACCATACACTAAGTTAAAATTCGTTGAGAACATTAAACTTCGCAAAAATATGGGCGGGTTAATAGTTCTCACCTAGTTTGGAAAAGCTAAAGAATTGGATAAATAGTTAAGTGGGACGGGTTAAAATAAATTTCCTCGTGTAATCACAGACGAATGAACACATTGATTCAGAGCCGCCTGCAGTTTTGCTATTTTGCATTACTATTAATACACCATTTGATTGGTGATAAGTCTAAGTGAGAGATTTTTTCAGCACCCGTGCAAACGATGATTGTATGACAATACAGCTTATGTAAACGTGTGGAAGGCTGCAACAATATTAACTACGTGGTGTTATAGAAAGTGTGCAGCAAATATTTCTATTCAACTCGCGGTTAGAATCGCATATCTGATTTTCTACCCATTATATGTGCCTTGAGGTTGGATCCTCGATAGTTAGTTCTCCATTGTGCTCTGAAGATGACAAATAGAGGTCAAAGCACGTGAGGCTCTGCGACCGATGTTTACTCTGCTATGTTGTGCAAGTGGAGTGTTAAACGAACATTGGTTGCACGGGCGGTGATAACAATTATTATAATCAAGGTTGTGGTCTTGATATAAGCACCTGACATATGTAAGTAATTAATGGGTCAGGTGCTTATATCAAGAACGCAACCTTGATTATAATAAGTGAATTGGTGTTTATCTACAATTAGTAAATTTTTTCATGTTTGCGCAATGCTAGCTTCATATGTTGAATCTCCACGATTTGCGTTCACGTACAGTTTCGCAAAGGACCGATTGATCTCCATTTCCAAATACGCATCGATTTTCTCTTATTTTTGGCTAGGTGCGTTTTCGTCCCTTTGTTCATACTAACCACTGGAAGCGATGTACGATCTAACCTTCATTGACTGGCGACGTTTCGGAACGAGGTTACTACATATGCTTAAATCTGCTTTTGTGAGCATAGTACTGTCTCTGTGATTAGGGGCCTGATAATAATCTTGGAAATGACATATCGAAGCATCGCCAGTCAACGTAGATTAGATCGTGCATCTCATTTCCAGTGGTTAGTATGAACGATGTTGAAGCCTCCGGAAGACAGGGACGAATCCGCACCCAGCCAAAAAGGAGACAAAATCGAGGCACACGTGGAAATGGGGATCAATCGGGTTTTTGCGAAACTGATAGTGCAAAGCGACAACCCGCGAAGGCAGATCGCGGAGATTCAACAAAAATTATTAAACTGAAAGAAAATTATAAGGCAATCGATGCAGGTATGGTAGAGAAATCGATGTCTAATTTTAAATGAGGCTTCATCTTTTAATAAAAAACGACGTTTTCACGAATCAGGAATTAACTTCTAGTAAGAGAGCAAGACTTATCTGTTTAATGATTAGCAATCGTGCCTTCTGATGACTATATTTAAAGCGTTTTTGCTTTTATTTTGCATTAGTTTTGTTAAACTTTTATTGCTTCAGTTACTCCGCGACGCTTAAAGGAATTCCAATTTCAACTTTATGTATTACGCTTTGCGCGCACATATTTAATTATGCAGAATATTTATTGTAGGCACACTTGCTTCTTTAAGCTGCTAATACTTTTTAATTGCCTATTTCTGATCGGTTCACCGTTGTTCCTTCATTTCTATAGACTCATTGTAGTAGGTACTTTATATTGCTTCCATGTCATATGTCAATAAGTAATTAAACATTAGATATGTAAAGTCGTTTTAAATTTTCATTTCACTAATTAAAAATTTATTTAAATAACAAAAGTACGAGCTTAGAATAAATAGGCCCTTTTAGTTTGCGGACCATTGTCTTAACACGGTCACGTGAAAAATCAACCGTTGGTTGCGCGGTTGGTGATGTCAACCATTTAAATCGCGTTTGCGAACAAAAGACAAACACCAATTTCAGTTAATTTGACACTTATCTAAAAATACCAGCTTGCAAATACATTTCAGTCCACCGTTGCTATCACTGTGATCACGACAACAAAATGCACATAGAGGATACCAAGTATTATATATATATATATATATATATATATATAAGATATAAAAAAATTATTATTGTTGCACTGACCTCTAGTTGTCTCGCGGTCTAAAATATAACTTGCTCGTCGCTTCGGCGCACATCTATAAATTATAGGACTGCGCTATCCTTTCTTACTCGGGTGGTGATAAAATCTGTTAAAATCATATTTTCTGGATTGAGAAATACGCCAAGCTATTTCATTCAAAAAGACCATAACTTGTTTGCCATCGGATTCCGACTAGGATGTTAATATATTGAAGATGAAACGCATCAGTATGTACGTCTGACGGTAGTTATGGCTATGTTTTGCTATTGGCTAAGTAAAATGACATTGTTGTTGAGGCGAACAGTTTAATTAAAATATAACCGTAAGGATAAAACAAAGACAGCATGAACCGAAAGTAAAATCTTCTGCGCATTCGTTTCGTGCTTACAGCGTCGATTAATATAAAATGTATAGTGAGTTAGCTTGGAAGTCACATTGTTGAAGACTTCATATGAAGTTAGTTTAACTTCATACATATAGGAGATAGTAACTTCCTATTTTCGAACATACTTCACTCAAATATATAGTGAGTAAAGGACATAGTACCGAATCCTACTGATGAGACGCCAGTTAGCAAAAAGCGTATGAGCATGAGATTATATTTTCCATTCTTGCTGTCTTTGTCTTATCCTTTTGGTCATAATTGAACCAATTTTTTACAAGGTAAGCAACACCTAATACACAATTACATATATATTAGCTCTTAGCCA
The DNA here is from genome assembly GCA_029291075.1 of Eudiplozoon nipponicum. Classification (NCBI taxonomy): domain Eukaryota; kingdom Metazoa; phylum Platyhelminthes; class Monogenea; order Mazocraeidea; family Diplozoidae; genus Eudiplozoon; species Eudiplozoon nipponicum. The sequence goes on from JAQBSW010000327.1 coordinate 15,080, forward strand.
CAAATAGTACTCAAGCTATGTAATAGTTATCCGAAAGTTAGACAGAAAATTGTAAGGCAATTTTCGAAGAAATCTTTATAAATTAAAAAAATCATGTTTAAATTCCTAAATGTTTTAGATGCAATTTTCCATATCTTTTGAAAGCTGGTTGTTTATCACTTAAACATGAGCATTGCATAAGTATAATTGGAACATGGATTCTTGATTTTAGATAGATGTTAACTTGAACATATTTAGGATAGAACAAACGTGAAATCAATGTTACTTTTTCCTTTGTAAGTTGAAGATTTAAAATGTATAAAGTTTCCAGCTAGGGATAATAACATTAAAATTAGAAAAATCATAATTAGGCATAGTAGGAAGTTGGTAATTTGAGTATTTATAGACCTCCCGTAGATATTAGTTGTTCAATGAATATTAATGTGAGTCAACTTCAATACCCAGAAATGAGATTATTGCACATACGGTTAGAACGGCCTGACTGGTTTAACAGACCATGATGCCAAATATAAGCCAAATTAAAGAGTTCAACGTCTCAAAAATGAGTTAATATCACACAATGATGACTTAATGATTGTCAAATTGTCTGTGAGATGTGAATCTCGTTGCAAAACGCTCCTGAACCCGGAGAAAAATTTAAGAATTTTGATGCTAACAACTTGTTGGATAAAATAAAGGCCAGGTAGTGTTTTATGTTTTACAGAAATGAAGAAGGAGTTACGAAACTGATGGGTCGGTACGAATATGATGATAAATTTTTTAAACATATAAATCTAAAATAATAATAAAATAAAAAGACCCAAATGATTAGTTGCAGGGCTAAGTGAAATTATTTATCAATAAAAAATATTGTTAGTGATAAACTGGACCGGGCACATGGTAGCACGTTCATACAGGGTAATACACTTGCGCTCAGACTACATTGTTTGGTTAAATTGTGTAAACTGTGTGACCCAATAAGTATATTTCTTTAATGGGCAGAACACACAACTTCTAAAATTTCGAAAATTCGATGTCATTTAATAAGGAAATACTACAATTTCAAAGGTCTTACATTGCTAAATTTCTATCTGTTGTTTGAAACAGTTGATAAACAAAGGAGAGAGAATGGCGAGCTTAGATAGAGTATCCAGACACACAAAACTACCGGTACCTAAACCCTAGACTGTTTTCCATGTTTCCATGCTGATCATCCGTTAATATTATCTAATTATGGATGTCCCAATGAGGCAGTCTTCGTCAGTCTCAACAGCAAGTATCGTTTTGCCTTATTTGGAAACAAATCTTATTTATAAGTTACTCTCTAAAACCATATTATATCTCTAATTCATGGGTAATATATAAAAATGACCTAGAATCTTAGTAAGGAAATGTTAGATTTGCAAATATAGCAATCAAACAAGAAAACTCAAATTTACTTTAGCAAGGGAATAATTGGTTGTATTTTTTAAGGATTGCCGATTCCGTGCGTCAGAGTGACACGTGTGATGATTTGCGATCGTGGATTGTCGCTTTGCACTATCAGTTTCGCAAAAATCCGATTGATCCCCATTTACAAGTACGTATTCAGTTATTCTTTGTTATGGCTGTGTGCCGATTTGACTTCCGAAAGCTAAAACATCTTTCATACTATCCATAGGAAATGAGATACGAAGATTAGACTGTAAATTTCGGCTGCATACTTGCTATTTAGTTACCAACATTAGCTTTTTGCAGCTTTCGCAACAAATATATTGGTAATACAATTAAACAAGCATTGATTGCGCGGATGGTGATAGCAATACATAAAATCAAGTTTGCGAACTTGACGTAAACACCTATTCCATTGCGTTTAACCAGTAGAAAAACATAAAGAAAACTACCGCCAGTCGCAACGCACTGACGCGGTTCGACCTTCCATGATCATCATTAGAGTATAACGGCAATCTGACTAGCGAGGATCCAACCGCATTGCATATGTTTGGGAAGCAAAATTACTTAAGCGGCTCTTACTTCTAGTAGTTTCGCGTACGTTGGACTTGAATAGAAATGTCGGCTGCACAATTTCTACACACCAAGAAAAAGAACTTTTTGCAGCTTTCTCCACAAGTTTTGCAATTAAACATTCATCGATTGCGCGGGTGGTGGTAAAACATTCTTTAAATAAAATTTGCGAGTTTCAGGTAGACATCAATTCCTTTAAATTTAACCAGTCCCAAGACGTAGCAAAACTACCGTCAGTCGCACGTACTGACGCGTTTCGTCCTTCCATGACTATCACCATAGTACGAAGGCAAACTGACTAGACAGGATTTAACCGGAATGCAGTTCTCATCTCTCGTAATCTCGCATACTTTTTACTTGACTGGAGGAGGCCGCATATTTAAATTTTCTTTCCTTATAAATGAATTCCAGTTTGATCCTCACTGTTCAGTATGCGGTCGTGCTCTAAAGATGATCATGGAAGGACGAAACTCGTCAAAACTTGTTGATTGACGGTTGTTCAATAATATTGTTGTACTAGTTAAATACAATAGAACTGTTCAATAGTTGAAGCTCCCAAACTTGATTTAAAGACCTAAATTGATTGTCAATTCCTCTTTCCCGATTGTATGATTTGCATGAACCACGTAAAATAACTCAATTTGGCCTGTACAGCATATTTTCAGCTTCCATTTGGCAGTGAATATTTTCATCAGGTTAAAGGTACTGCAATGGGAAGTTGTATAGTTAATGCATACGTGTGTAATCTGCAACAATCCGACCTAGATATCACAATTGAACAATTCACGTTCTAAAAATGATTTGCAGACGATCTACTGTTCGTTATTCCAAATGCTACAAATTAAGAATAAATTTGACAACAGCCTAACACCGGGTTCACACTAGTGGCATAGAAATGGAATATGCTTATTTTACTGGACATTCAGCTGCTCCAAGAGAAAAAAGGCAGCTTAACAAAATCAATATATAGGAAATCAAAGTTCAAGGGACAATACTTGACTGGTTTCCGTAATCAATGTTGACTAGAAGAATAAGGACAAACATTGCAATTGGTACAATTAAATACACATTTAACATTAAATAATCATTTATCTCGTAGTTGGCGAAGGCAATTATTAAAATAAATATTGCAAACTGGATATAAACCCTAGCCTTACTTCGTTTAACCAGTTCCACAAAATAAACAGAAAAAAACTACCGCCACTTGGACTAGTCATATGTTCAATGAGATTGGTGGTTATTTTAAGAACGCAAAATGCATTTAAAGAATCGTTTTCGCCATCAGCACATCGAATTATTGCTTAAATGTATAGCTTATGTACATGAGGGAAATGCTGCAGAATGTTAATGTTCGGGACCGAACAACATTTCTAGTCAAGCACAATGTCTGCAAGACTGCTAGAGGTAAGGCAGCATGTCTAATTTTGATTTCCATTGTTATGCATTGGGGTTTGATTCTCTTGGGTAAATTTGCATTCTGATAATGATCATAGAAGGTCGAAACGTGTCAGTACGTGTGACTGGCGGTAGATTTTTTGTTGGTCGACGACCGGTTAAATGAAATGGCAATGGTTTTTGCATCAAACTCGCTAAATTGATTTAAAGATTAGTGCTCGCCAAACGAACATGCAATTATTGCTTAATTATGTAACAAAAAGATGTGCTGCCAAACAAGGAATGGCTACGGGATTGGCAAAATATGTGATGCTGTAACTTTACCACCCAGGGCTCAGTAGAGAGAGAAACAGATTCCTTAGCAGACGTGCCCAGGTTTGAGCCCTGTCCGCGGCAAATTCTGGCCAGTACCTGATGAGTTCCCAATAAGAACGAAACCGGTCTACATTGATGAATTGCCTTTTCTACACTATATAATGCTTAGTTTCTACTGACAAATGTATGTACTTAATGGGTCAGGTGTTTATATTAAGATTGCGACTTTGATTTTAGTAATTTTTATCAACTCCCGCGTAACTTATGTTCGTTTAAGTATAAATAGCCACACAGGAAACAAATTTACACACTTTCCTCAATCGTACGGTATTCTAAGCCTGCATAAGCAACTAGCTGACACTAAACTATTGACCAAACACCAGGCAACAATAAAATAAGTAAAATAAACAGTCACACTATATAACTATATATGGAAAAACTAAACAAACTCATGAGACACCAATCCCATTGTATTTAACCAGTCGTCGAACAACATAACAAAACTACCGCCAGCCGCAACGCACGTTTATGAGATCTCGCACCCCCCAGTTTCACTCTAACTCGCCAAATATACAGGATGTTTTGGTTTTTGTACCGGCAACTACCGATGAGTCATCAGTAATCACGAAACGCATATTTATATGAATTTATATCTTTTGTTCATGTTAACTTTGGTACATTCGTCTGATCCCATTTGAACAAATTTGTAACTTGGTTCACAATAAATAATACATAATTGCAATACAAATTAACAGTAATTGTTACCACCACCCAGGCAACCAATTATTGTTAAATTGTATTGCAGTTATGTATTATCTTTTGTGAACCTAGTAATTTTTCTTTCTATATATATGCAATGCGGTTTGATCCTCGATAGTCAGTTTGCCGTCGTACTCTGATGATGATCATGGAAGATCGAAACGCGTCAGTGCGTTGCAACTGGCGGTAGTTTTGTTGTGTTGTTCGACGACTGGTTAAATACAATGGGATTGGTGTTTACTTCAAGCTCGCAAACTTGATTTAAAGAATACAATTGAAGAATACATACACAAACTTACCTGTTGAGTAATTTCCTGCATTATGTGAATGGGTTTTTATTAATCAGATTTTGGAAAATTTTATCCAAATAGATTTTCTCATATCCCTAACAATCAATGATTGCTTCATAGAGCAGTTTGTTGCTATATTAACTATACCACATGCATAAATTAATATTTATTTCTTCTTTGAAAAGTAGTTAGATATAACGGGAATTTTTAAAAAATATCTTCCATTTTAAAATGTTTCATAAACTGGTTTACTTATCAGCAAAAAATTCTCGGAATGGCGCAATCATAGATTTGGCACACTCAGACAAATATGCAGGGGAAAATTTTCTAGCAAAAGTTATCTTGTTATGTTGTTCGACGACTGGTTAAATACAATGGGATTGGTGTTTACTTCAAGCTCGCAAACTTGATTTAAAGAATTGTTGCCACCACCCGCGCAATCAATTATTGTTAAAACTCATGAGACATGTGTAATACAATTTAACAAAAATGAATCTATACATTTAGAAAACCATGTCTGCTCAATGTTTCGTTTTATTTTTTATATTTAAGCTAAATGGCAAGTTTTTAGAAATATATTAAATGAATGTTTTTTTCTACTATATAGTTTTTTAAAATCTTTATAGCGTTTATTGGAAATGGCGAAACTAAAGACATCGATGGAGGAAAACACATATGTACACGCAATTGCTAACTAAGCTACAATCCGCCAATTTTGGAATAATCTGATTTAAAATATCAAATTGTAATGTAATCAAAAATTATTTTATTGCACCGATGGTTATAACAATTATTTAAATCAAGTTTGCGAGCTTGATGCAAACACTAATCTAGTTATATATATATATACGATTGTAAGTATAAAAAAGCAGTTTATAGGGTAGTATATTGGATTCGTCCATATTTGGGACTGTTGAAAATACAAAAACATGACCCATACATGTACTCAGACACACACTCAAGTCAACGGTCAATAAAGCACCAACAAAAAAAAATATATATATATATATAAAACTGAAAATCTTACTAGTTCTCACATACTTAATCAAATGTTAACTGAAAGTTTTAATTTGTAGATGAGTATTATTGAAATAAACCGTCCATTATCCACAGTAAACATTCACTGTGTTACTAAATGCGATTTCTATTCTTCGAAAATATACTACACAATGAATATATATATATATATATATATATATATATATATATATATATATATATCATTCATACCAATTTCAGTTTTAGCAAACGCACCCGGTTTATCGCACACCGTCTCAATTTCTCTCTCTCTCCCTCTCTCTCTCTCTCACACACACACACATAAACTAGCTTACTAGTGAACGTGAGATTATAAGGAATAATTACCAACTTCGAAGGAAAAGCATCAAACCTCTTAAAATTAAAACGTGCTATACTGAATACAATGGAATTCATTTCAAAAGAGGTTGCTGCTCTTTATGCAACTGTTTTCTGAGATTAATTCCGAAATATTTATCTATTTTTCAAGATAACTTTTGCTAGAAAATTTTCCCCTGCATATTTGTCTGAGTGTGCCAAATCTATGATTGCGCCATTCCGAGAATTTTTTGCTGATAAGTAAACCAGTTTATGAAACATTTTAAAATGGAAGATTTTTTTTAAAATTCCCGTTATATCTAACTACTTTTCAAAGAAGAAATAAATATTAATTTATGCATGTGGTATAGTTAATATAGCAACAAACTGCTCTATGAAGCAATCATTGATTGTTAGGGATATGAGAAAATCTATTTGGATAAAATTTTCCAAAATCTGATTAATAAAAACCCATTCACATAATGCAGGAAATTACTCAACAGGTAAGTTTGTGTATGTATTCTTCAATTGTATTCTTTAAATCAATTTTGCGAGCTTGAAGTAAACACCGATCCCATTTTATTTAACCAGTCGTCGAACAACACAACAAAACTACCGCCAGTTGCAACGCACTGACGCGTTTCGATCTTCCATGATCATCATCAGAGTACGACGGCAAACTGACTATCGAGGATCAAACCGCATTGCATATATATAGAAAGAAAAATTACTAGGTTCACAAAAAATAATACATAACTGCAATACAATTTAACAATAATTGGTTGCCTGGGTGGTGGTAACAATTACTGTTAAATTGTATTGCAATTATGTATTATTTTTTGTGAACCTAGTAACAAATTTGTTCTAATGGGATCAGACGAATGTACCAAAGTCAACATGAACAAAAGGTATAAATTCATATAAATATGCGTTTCGTGTTTACTGATGACTCATCGGTAGTTGCCGGTACAAAACAGTGAAACTGGGGGGGGGGTGCGAGATCTCATAAACGTAAGCTTGTTCAAACAGTAATATAGTAAACTCTATCTAAATTTTTCGTCAATGCAACTTCATAGCCCACCAACCCCACCCACACACACACTATATATATACACATATATATATATATATATATATATATATATATATATATATAAATTACAATCATATTGGACCAAGTTATCCATAGCATACATTGAAATCCATTGTGTTGGTACCATGTACCGACTCGGAAACCATAGTGTTAGTATCCGGTACTCACACAATAGCCGAAGTGCTGATATCCTTTATAGGCTTGTGTTATATATATATATATATATATATATATATATATATATATATATATATATATATAGTGAGTTGGCTTTGACGTTGCATTGTCGAAGACACTATATGAACAGTTAAATACTGTTTGTTGCGAAGAGCTAATATATATACAAGTATGCATTAGTTGTTGCGAACCTAGTAACAAATTAGTTCAGTTTTGACCAGAAGCATAAATCAAAGACAGCATGATCAGAATGGATAACCTCATGCACATTCGTTTCGTGCTTACAGGCGACTCATCAGTAGGAGCCGGTATTACGCCCTTTAACCACAATATGTTTTAGTGAAGAATGTGGTTTAATACAACGGTACAATCTCGTAGACGAACGTGTGAACTTGCAGTAGTGAAGTTAACATCATATAAATTCTTCCATAATGCGACTTCAACGCTAACTCACACTATATAATAAATATACCGAGTCTGTAAAGTATACTAACATTATGGCTATTGTATCAGTAACCGATACCAACATTATAGTACTGAAAAGTTAGCTTCAACACTGCAGGTTTACACATTCGTATAGGAGAATGTACCGCCTATTTTCCCACATTCCTCACCCAGATATAAAATGGGTAAGGGGCACAGTACTGGCTCCTACTGATGAGTCACCAGTAAGCACGTAACGAATGTGCATGAGATTATACTTTCCGTTCATGCTGCCTTTGGTTTATCCTTCTGGTCATATTTGAACTAGTTTGTTACAAGGTTCTCAAAACCTAATACACAATTGCATATATATTAGTTCTCCGTCACATCAGTATCTAGTAGTTATATATCCATAGGTAATTTGAACAAAACTGCGGAATCCCAGTGACACACCTATTTTGTGCTAACTGGCCACTCATCATAATAACCAGCAATGCGCTATAAACCAACTATATATTTGATCAGGTTATTTGTTCAGAACTGTATTTATTCCACGATAAAATTTCGAGATATACGCTGAGTATGATTGCTTTTATGAGCACATGTCTAACATATTTATCAGTCGATTTCCCTAAAATCAACTATCAAGTAAACAACAGGTTGGTACTGTAGTGTCGGCACGAATTGCTGATTTGTCAGTAAGTACTAGTAGAATTATTATAATCAAGGTTGCGATCTTGATATAAGCACCTGACCCATTAATTACTTTCATATGTCAGTATAAACTAAGAATTGTATTGTGTAGCAAAGGCAATTCATCCAGTAGGCCGGTTTCGTCCTTATTGGGAACTCATCATGTACTGGCCAGAATTTGCCGCGGACAGGGCTTGAATCTGAGCACGTCTACTTCGGAATCTGATGCTCTAACCACTGAGCCACTCTGCCGCACACTACACTACACACAATTTTCATTTATATACTAACTAATGTAACTTGGTTAGACAAAACTGGTCTTCTGGATGAATTGCCTTTTCTACACCATACAATTCTTAGTTTATACTGACATGTGTAAGTAATTAATGGGTCAGGTGCTTATATCAAGTTCGCAACCTTGATTATAATATTTTTTGTCACCGTCCGCGTGACCAATGTTCGTTTAAGTACCAGTAGAATTATTCCATTTGCTTGGCGAGTTATATATGTACAAACTTTTTATAATAGACATGCTGTGCCATAAAACTGTTACCTTTACTCAGAAATTTATTGCCAAAATAGAATATGCTTGAGGAAAATTAGCATTAAAAATTCTCATTTTGTATGGGATTTTAACATGACCATTAAACAGACAGGTTTAACACGAAAATTATGCTGAATATAATAAGTCAGTTTATATAAATAAACAATCATTAATTGCACAGGCGGTCATAACGATTATTTAAATGAAGGCATTAATCTTGATATAAACACAAATCCCACAATATATACAAGCAATGCTTACTGTTGAAAAGTAGACCGATTTCGTCCTTATTTGGAACTTTCATGTACTGTCCTGAACTTTCCGCGGAAAGGATTCTAACCGGGACACGTCTACTTCTTGGTTTGTGAGTCTAACCCCTGAGTTTGGAACATAAAATTGTTTGTAGTGTTAAGTCGTTAGGACACCAGATTCCAAAGCAAACGTGCCCATGTACGAGCCATGTCCGTGGACATTTCTCAATAGTTCCCTATATGGACGAAACCATTGTATTACCTTATAAACTACTTTGTTTATACTAACGAAGGTGTATATTATAAGATTAGTATTTGTATCAAGCTTGTAATCGTGATTAAAATAATTGTTATAACTACCCCGTGTAACAAATTAATGTTTGATTATATCACAATTTGATCAAAGTTGTGATCTTGATATAATCACCTCACCGATTATATACATACATTTGTTAGTATAAACTAAGTATTGCATAGTGTAAAAAAAGTCAATTCATCCAGTAGACCGGTTTCGTCCTTATTTGGAAATCATCATTGATTAGAGCACCAGATTCCGAAGCAGATATGCCCAGGTTCGTGACCTGTTTGCAGCAAATTCTAGACAGTACGTGATGAGTTACCAGTAAGGATGAAAATGTCTACTGGATGAGTTGTCTTTTCTACTCTATATAATTCTAAGTTTATACTGACAAATATGTGTATACAAGCGGTCAGGCTTTTACGTCAAGAGCGCAACCTTTATCAAATTAAGGGCAAGTTTGATTGATAGGTGGATAGACAGCAGCAATTTGTCTGAAAGCCCTTTTAGGAAATCGATTTGCAAATAGATGTGTCACGGGGTTTAGTCCTATTGAAAAACCATGCTTCCAGTGAGTTACCGCCAAAAATGGATTGACCCATAGTAAATGTGCTATCATAGCAAATTTTTTTGCGAATATTAATCACATGATATGACGGTGGTTGTTTCTGTGAAAAGCGGTATATTTAATCCTCTATTTACAATAAAATTGCCTAAATGTATTGAAAAGAGGATATTTGCTCTCTTCGTGATTTATTTTTAGCATTCACGTGCACTTGCCTGAAATATTTTAGAATTTTGATATTTCCCAGTGTTCTAATTCTAGTTACTTCTATTGACAGTGAATTACGTTTAATATAAAATTTTAATGATAAACGTGTCAAAAGGGATAACTGTCCTTAATTTCTTCACATAGCATAAAAAGCTCCATTAACTTTGACTAATAATTTCGGTAAAATTGCAGCAGGATATATTATTTCATTACATAGAAATCACTAAGCCAATAATAACAATTGTGTGGATTTTGATGTAAAAACGGCAGCAGATTAACGTCAAAATTTAACAATATATATATATATATATATATATATATATATATATATATATATATATATATATATATATAAGAACAAAACAACGTACTCCATGGAATCAACATTCTATCTAATAAATCTTGGTGTTCTACCAGTATCTACAGCCATTGTTCTGGATTCGTTAGTATATTCGTTCATCTAATCCCAATGTACATGTGTTGTAACCAATCTCCTCTTCGTTATGCTAGCCTTTGCTTTGCGCAATTTAGACCACTGCTTTTTCGCAATTCAGACCAATCCTTTTGCGTAACGTCATTTGTTGTGTCATCGCTTTCATTGTAATTGCGTCCGTAATTGATGTATGTGTCGTATTTTGTGAAGCGTTGGCTATTTTTAAAGGCATGTCGGTTATGGCTTTGTTCCAGTCCAATTTAATTTCTTTTTGAATTATTTTCTGCACGTTTAAGCAGGGCTTCAGCTTATTAATTGCAATAGCTTCAAAAGCCAGAAGCATTTTCTCTGTTTTTGCCTTGTAGAGAACTGAAAAATTGTCACTACTAACTGGATGACCTGTGAGTAGTACATGCTTGCAAATTGCCGATTTTTATGCAGGAGCTTCACCACTCTTCAATAGTTTTTGAAGGAGATGCTGATTAATTCTAGTTTTGAATCTTTTTTTTGATCTGCCCATGTACTGAGCGTTTCAGGTACATTGCAATTTTTTATACTGACAAAGGTGTTGGCGTCACAGAGAGGCTATCTTTTTCATTCGTGCGCATCAGTTTTGTTGTGTTGAACACCACTCTCACCTGTATTGATGGAAACTGTGCTTTTGTCGCTCGAATTACTTTTCGTTTGAAGATTTCCGCTGGAAGATCACCTCCAAAGGGAACACTAAGCGTTACTATCTGGGGAGTTTGATTTTCTTCCAAATTGGCCTCGATTTTGTTGCGTTGCCTCAAGTTGTATTCGATGAACCAGTCCGGATAGCCATTATTTCTCAACGCTTCGCGAAGCAAATTTAGCTCTACTTCAATGTTGTCCGGTGAACAAATCCTGCGTATTCGTGTGCCCAAATTTATTATTATCTATGATAAATTCCCCACAGCACAAGGCAGCCAGACTATTATGCCGGATTATAAAGCCTATCATGAAAGGAAGAATAGACCACGTTGTACAAGATAGCTTTCAATTAGTATAAAAAATTCGCAACCTAAATTTTAAAGAGAGGAAAATGGTGTCCCTCGATATAAAGTCACTCTTTACTAGCATTCCAGTAAATAAAACTATAAATATCCTATGTGAATATATACGATCATCAGGAGTGGAAACACTGATAGAAGTGGACGACATGAGAGAACTACTTCTATTATGCACATCCAACGTACAATTCGTATTCCAAGGAGTCTTCTACAGACAAATTGACGGCATAGGTATGGGTAGTCCTCTTGGACCAGTATTGGCAGACATATACATGCACCATTTAGAAACAACTGGTTTAAAACCATTTATCAATGGAGCTCATTTTTACGTGCGCTACGTTGACGATACTTTCATGGTCGTTGAAAAGGATGAAGATACAAATTCACTGCTACATCACATAAACAAGGTAGACCAGGCAATCAAGTTTACAATAGAAGAAGAAAAAGACGGATATTTATCCTTCCTAGATGTAGGAATAACGAGAGATGAAGAAGGTACTCTCTCAAGGTCAGTTCACAAGAAATCAAGCTGGACTGCACAGTATATCCATTATATGAGTAGTGTGCCAAGGGCGTACAAAAGGAACCTAATAATGAATTTGGGCACACGAATACGCAGGATTTGTTCACCGGACAACATTGAAGTAGAGCTAAATTTGCTTCGCGAAGCGTTGAGAAATAATGGCTATCCGGACTGGTTCATCGAATACAACTTGAGGCAACGCAACAAAATCGAGGCCAATTTGGAAGAAAATCAAACTCCACAGATAGTAACGCTTAGTGTTCCCTTTGGAGGTGATCTTCCAGCGGAAATCTTCAAACGAAAAGTAATTCGAGCGACAAAAGCACAGTTTCCATCAATACAGGTGAGAGTGGTGTTCAACACAACAAAACTGATGCGCACGAATGAAAAAGATAGCCTCTCTGTGACGTCAACACCTTTGTCTGTATACAAATTTCAATGTACCTGCAACGCTCAGTACATCGGCAGATCAAAAAAGAGGCTCGAAACTAGAATAAATCAGCATCTCCCTCAAAAACTATTAAAGAGGGGTGCAGCTCCTGCACAAAAATCAGCAATTTGCGAACATGTACTACTCACAGGTCATGCTGTTAGTAGTAACAATTTTTCAGTTCTCTACAAGGCAAAAACAGAGAAAATGCTTCTGGCTTTTGAAGCTATTGCAATTAATAAGCTGAAGCCCTGCTTAAACGTGCAGAAAATAATTCAAAAAGAAATTAAATTGGACTGGAACAAAGACATAACTGACATGCCTTTAAAAATAGCCAACGCTTCGCAAAATACGACACATACATCAATTACGGACGCAATTACAATGAAAGCGATGACACACCAAATGACGTTACGCAAAAGGAGTGGTCTAAATTGCGCAAAGCAAAGGCTAGCATAACGAAGAGGAGATTGGTTACGACAAATGTACAGTGGGATTGGATGAACGAATATACTAACGAATCCAGAACAATGGCTGTAGATACTGGTAGAAATAAGATTTATTTATAAATGTTATTCCATGGAGTACGTTGTTTTGTTCTATATATATATATATATATATATATATATATATATATATATATATATAGGTATTTCCGGAACAATACTCAAGAATTCAATGCAATTAATTTACTACATTCTAATAGTAACATATGACCATATGGTTTTTTTGCCATACACCGTCCTACCATGGCATGTGAACAATTCCAGAACAGTTCTTTAAATCAAGTTTTTGAGCTTGAAGTAAACACCCATCCCATTGCATTTAACCAGTCTTCGAAGAACATAACAACAATAAATCCAGACAATTAAATACAATGATATTGGTGTTTACTTCAAGCTCGCAAACTTGATTTAAGAATTTTTCCCACCACCCGCGAAATCAATTATTTTTTTATTCCAGAATAGGTTTAAATGTACTGCCACCATCTACATCGAATATTAGCCAATACGATCTAAACGCGAGCAAAATCTGAACTCAAACTTCAATTCCAGGCATTATCGTTAATACAATGCCTGCAGTCAAAGTTATTGTAAATGAACTATGCTGGATAAGAAATTGGTTGAATTTTTTGCTTTCAGTGCTATATTTCTGCAATAAATTTGGAGATTATTTTTTTTAAACCGCCAACTGTTTGCATTGCACAAGCCTTGATTGCTCTGGTGGTCATAAAAATTCTTTAATTCAAGTTTGCGAGCTTGACAAAAACACCTATCTCATGGTATCTGAACGGTCGCAAAACACAGATAAACTACCGTTAATCACATGTAATGTTAAGTTTCGACTTTTCCTGTACAGCATCAGAGCACGACGGAAACAGCAGTGCATATATGAGAGAAGAGTTTCTTAGATATGTTGCTCTTATCTCTAGTAATTTCACATAAATGGCGCTTTGCTGGAAATATCGGCTGCACAATTTCGATGCAGGTAGATTTGAATGTGTAATCAAGCAGTAATGGAGTTAACTTTACATAAAGTCTTCCACAATGTGACTTCAATGCGAGCTCACTCTAAATATTAGATAGAAAATATGAAAAATGAACAAACACGATGGTTCTGTAGATACCGAGTATGTAACGCATACTAACACAATAGTTTTCCAAACCGATATTGTTCAATATAGTCAAACATAAAGGCCAAAGGTGCAAATGCAAAATGTCAGCGAAAATACGATTTATTCATCTTTTAGCTGGAGAACAACAGTTAAAGGACAGAATAGAATTCAATTGCATAACTAAGAAAGAAGAGAAAGAATAGAGCGAACCAATTTTCTTCAAACCCATTAGTCGTTTTGTTCGCATATTTACATACAAAATCAACTCATTATTTGCATAACCTACATCAGTTGGACAAGATGGAACTCAGGTATGCAAAGCGGCCCAGCAACAAGCCATTTACCTGTAGAAAATTTGAAGGCTTTTAAATAAATTTCATGCACTGCTTGCAATTTTGCATACGAAGCATTAACTGTTATCAATATATTGCTAAAATTCTCATTAATATGGACTTTTACGGGCGGTTATAAAAAGACCCATAAAACGCAAATATTCTTCTGTGACTTTCACATAAAACATGCAAACAGGGTAGAGTTAATAGTGGTGTAGCAAAAGAAACCAATCCATATTAGGCTTATTTTAATGGTAGTGCACACCAAGTCAGCCATTATTTTACAAGCAATCTCAATCGAAAGTTAAACACATTGTCAATAACATGAATAACAAAATATATTATAGAATTGACAAAATTATTGTAATAGAAAATCGTTAGGCTTGACATAAGTAAGAAGACAACGTTTGGCCAAAAGATATCACGACTAATGGATTATAATATAGATAGACAGATAGATAGATAGACAGCAAAGGTAGACAAATTCAAAAACCATAGATTGACAGGAGGAGAATATGTAGATATTGACAGTTGAATTAAATGAAATTTAAAGTGAAAAAAATAGATTACCTATTTTTGTTCGATATAGCTAGATAAATATTTTATAGGATCTATAGTTCATGGAAATATATGCATATGTATAGGAAGGAAGGTAGATAAGAAGATCAATACTTGTATATATTCAAGAAAATCCGATTAATAAAATAACAATAAAAGTAAATAGATAGATAGTAACAGATTCATGCATATTTCGTCTATTTTATTGATACTGAAATTCGTATCTGGTACAATATATTCATTTGTATTGTATTTAACCAATCGTTGGGCAACGTAGCAAAACTGCCGCCTGTCACACAAACTGACGCGTTTCGACCTTCCATGATGATCATCATCAGAGTACGACGGCAAACTGACTTTCGAGGATCAAATTGCATTGAATATATAAGGAAATCAAAGTTAGATATGCGGCCATCACCTCTAGCTGGCTCGCATACATTGGATTTGACTGGAAATGACGGCTGCACAATTTCTATGCAGTCACGAACATTAACTGATTGCAGCTTTCGCCACATATACATATATAGGCAATACAATTTAACAATAACTATCGCCAATCGCACGCACTGACGCGTTTCGCACTCCCATGATCATCATCATGGAGTTGGTGTTTGCGAAAAACTCGCAAACTTTATTTTAATAATTGTTACCACCACCCGCGCAATCAATTAGTCTTAAATTGTATTGTCTATATAAGTATATGCGGCGAAAGCTACAAACAGTTAATGTTCGTGAAATGCAACTGATGAAGGCCTACGGTAAGTAAGGCCGAAATATATTGTCAAAAGAAAATTACTGGAACAATGAAAGCTGCGTTAGTCAAAACGCAGATCAGGTAATTACAATTAATCCAGGTTCGCAACAAATAACTTCCTTCAAGTTAATGTTCGTGACTGGATAGAAATTGTGCAGCCGACAATTCCAGTCAAGTTCAATGTATGTGAGACTGCTAGAGGTGAGAACCACATATCTAACTTTGATTTCCATATATATTCAATGCGGTTTGATCCTCGATAGTCAGTTTGCCGTCGTACTCTGATGATGATCATGGAAGGTCGAAACGCGTCAGTGCTTTGCGGCTGCCGGTAGTTTTGTTATGTTGTTCGACGATTGATGAAATACAATGGGATTGGTGTTTGCTTTATGCACGCAAACTTGATTTAATGAATTGTTACCACTACCCGCGTAATTAATTATAATTATATTGTATTTATTTCTAACTGAGAATCCTTGCTGAACTCAGTAGGTGCGGAGTAATCTAATTTTTATTTTTAAATATATAAACGTAATTAACAGAATTAAATAAGTTAAATAAATATATTTGAATGGATTAGTGGAATAATAGATGTTTAGAAAAAAGACCGTTAACTACGCTAATAAACAGATGAATTGATGTGACAAAATTTACAGCATGAGAGATTAAAAGCCATATAGATATATAGCTAATGAGACAGAGGAGCATATTCAAGTATGTATTAGGTGTTGCGAACCTAATAACAAATTAGTTCAGTTGTGACCAGAAGGATAAACAAAGGGCACCAGAAACAGAAAGTATAATATCATGCAAATTCGTTTCGTGTTTAATGGCGACTCATTAGTAGGAGCCGGTATTATGCCTTTAACCACTATATATTTGGTTGAGGAATGTGGGATAATATGTCTATACAATCTCCTTGACGAATGTGTAAACCTGCAAAAGTGAAGCTAACATCATATAAAGTTTTCGACAATGCGACTTCAACGCTAACTTACACTATATAATATATATACCAAGTCTGTAAAGGATACTAACAATATGGCTATTGTGTTAGTAACCGATATCAACATTTAAATACTGTTTGTTGCGAAGAACTTATATATATGCAAGTATGTATTAGGCATTGCGAACCTAGTAACAAATTAGTTCAGTTGTGACCAAAAGGATAAACCAAAGGCAGCATGAACTAAAAGTATAATCTCATGCACATTTATTCGTGCTTACTGGCAACTCATCAGTAGGAGCCGGTATTACGTCCTTTAACCACTATATATTTGGGTGATGAATGTGGGGCAATAAGACGACACAATCTCCTAGACGAATGTGTAAGCCTGCTGTAGAGTAGCTAACATCATATAATTTCTTGGCAATGCGACTTCAACGCTAACTCACACTATATAATATATATACCGAGTCTGTAAAGGATACTAACAATATGGCTATTGTGTTAGTAACCGATATCAACATTGTAGTACCGAAAATATACATGGTACTAACACTTTTGTTTCCGAGTCGGTACATGGTACCAACATGATGGATACCAATGTATGCCATAGTTCACCGAAATTGAGAATTACAATTTCTGAACACCTGTTACTCCAGTAAATCCATACACTCTGGCCTTGAACGATATCAGTTATCGTATTTCGCGGTAAGCATGACATCATTCAATTCAATATATTACAGTTAAATACTGTTTGTTGCGAAGATCTAATATATATGCAAGTATGTATTAATTTTTGCGAACCTAATAACAAATTAGTCCAGTTGTGACCAGAAGGATAAACCAAAGGCAGCATGAACGGAAAGTATAATCTCATGCATATTGGTCTCGTGCTTACTGGCGACTCATCAGTAGGAGCCGGTACTGAGCCCTGTATAGAATATACATTTTTATGAGAAATTTATTACAAATATATAGAGGTTAAATGGCGTAATACCGGCTCATACTAATGAGACGCCACTAAGCACGAAACGAATATGCACATGAGTTTATAAGTTCAGTTCATGCTATCTTTGGTTTATCCTTCTGTTCATATTTGAACTAATTTGTTATAAGATTCGCAACACCTAATATAGAATTGCATATATATTAGTTCTCAGCAGCAAACAGTAACTAACATTTGAGATTTTACCTGATCAGCCTTTTGACTAACACAGACTGAGTTCCAGTTGTTTTGTTTCTTCAATATATTGCGGTGGCCGTTGTCGGCCAACTTCTTCAGTCCACCCATGATCAAAAGTTTTATAAAACTAACTAATTTAAGCAATTTAACATTAATTGATTGCGCAGGTGGTGGTAACAATTCTATAAATCAAGTTTGCGAGCTTGAATTAAACACCAATCCCATTGTATTTAACCAGTCCTCGAACAACTTAGTAGAACTACGTCAGTCACAACCTTGATTAAAAGTAATTGTTATCCCCACCCTCGCAACCAATGCTCGTTTAATTATGTAAATGCTCATTTCAATACCACTTCCACATGTAGTGTGGTGTCTGTTCAGTAATGACAGATTGGGAATGGTTAGTTGGAACTTTGGGTCTAAATGGATGCCATATGAGCTCCACCTAAAGGAAAAATTGACTAACCAAGTTACATTAGTTAATATATAACTGAAAATTGGGTGTAGTGTAGTGTGCGGCAGGATAGCTCAGTGGTTAGAGCACCAGAATCCGAAGCAGACGTGCCCAGGTTCGTATCCTGTCCGCGGCAAATTCTGGCCAGTACTTGATGAGTTCCCAATAATGACGAAACCGGTCTACTGGATGAATTGCCTTCTCTACACTATACAATTCTTAGTTTATACTGACATATGTAAGTAATTAATGGGTCAGGTGTTTATATCAAGACCGCAACCTTGATTATAATAATTGTTATCACCACCCGCGCAACCAATGTTCGTTTAATTATATAAATGTTCATTTCAATGCCACTTCCCCATGTAATGTGGTGTCTGTTCAGTAATGACAGATTGGGCATGGTTAGTTGGAACTTTGGGTCTAAATGGATGCCATATGAGCTCCACCTAAAGGAAAAATTGACTAACTAAGTTACATTAGTTAGTATATAACTGAAAATTGTGTGTAGTGTAGTGTGCGGCAGGATAGCTCAGCGGTTAGAGCATCAGATTCCGAAGCAGACGTGCCCAGGTTCGTATCCTGTCCGCGGCAAATTCTGGCCAGTACTTGATGAGTTCCAATAAGGACGAAACCGGTCTACTGGATGAATTGCCTTTTCTACACTATACAATTCTTAGTTTATACTGACATATGTAAGTAATTAATGGGTCAGGTGTTCATATCAAGACCGCAACCTTGATTATAATAAATTTTTATTATGTTTCTCCGATTAAAAAATGTTGACAAATATATTTTTGTGCATTATTTACGCGAACTAATTTTCTATTTAAACTGACGTTATTTCCGATATTTCAGTTGATTAGACGAGCAAAAGAGTTTCCTCACAACATATTGTCTTTTATTCAAGCCACAGAATTAACGTCATTTATATTATTAAACATGCACCAGTCGATTCCAAGTAATACTTATTGAATGGTCGCGCTGTGTGAGCTTCAAATGTTGAATCTCCGCGCTTTGCATTCGTGGGTTGTCGCTTTGAACTATCAGTTTTGCAAAGATTCGATTGATCCCCATTTACAAGTACGCGCCTAATTCGTCTTACTGACTGGGTGCGTATTCGATCCTTTTTTCCGTAGGCATCAATATCGTTCATACTAGCCACTGGAAATGAGGTACGATCTAATCCTCATTGATTGGCGACGTTTCGGAACATCATTTCCCGTCCCATCCTCAAATTTGCTTAAATCTACTGTTGTTGTTATTGTGTTGTGTATAAATGTGATTAGAGGCCTGCTTATATAACGGGAAATGATATTCCGAAACCTAGCCAGTCAAAAAAATTAGATCGTACATAATTTTCAATGGTTAGAATGAACGATTAATTACTGTTTGTTGCGGAGTACAAATATATATGCAAGTATGTATTAGGTGTTGCGAACCTAGTAACAAATTAGTTCAGTTGTCACCAGAAGGATAAATGAATGATGTCATGCTTACCGCGAAATGTGATAACTGATATCGATCAAGGCCAGAGCTTATGGATTTACTGGAGTAACAGGTGTTCAGAAATTGTTATAATTCTCAATTTCGGTGAACTATAGCATGAATTGATATCCATCATGATGGTACCATATTCCGACTCGGAAACCATAGTGTTAGTACCATGTACCTTTTCGGTACAATAATGTTGGCGCTGGCTACTAACACAATAGCCATAGTGTTAGTATCCTTTACAGACTCGGTATATATATTATATAGTGTGAGTTAGCATTGAAGTCGCATTGTCGTTGACTTTAGATTATGTTAGCTTCACTATTACAGGTTTTTACATTCGTCTAGGAGATTGTACCGTCCTATTATTCCACATTCTTCTACCGAATATATAGTGGTTAAAGGGCGTAATACCGGCTCCTACTGATGAGTCGCCAGTAAGCACGAAACGAATGTGCATGAGATTATACTTTCCGTTCATGCTGCCTTTGGTTTATCCTTCTGGTCACAACTGAACTAATTTGTTACTAGGTTCGCAGCACCTAATACATATTAGTATGAACGATGTTGATGCCTTCGGAAGAAAGGAACGACTCCGCACCCAGCAAATAAGACAAACTAGACTATTCCAAATATTTTTTTCATTTATTGCAAGTTTGCTAGTTTGATATGAGCAACTTTCATATTTTATTTATTTAAGCTCTCAAGCTTGATATAACGATTTTTTATCACCACAAGCGCAAACAACAATTGATTAAACGATGTACTAATTGTTGTACATAAAGGAAATAGTTTCCCGGATGTTAAATTTAAAGTCGTCCGACGATTCGGGCTTCGTTATTCCGCAGCAGAATTCGTTCCAACATGCCTACGGTATTCTCCATATACAATGGCACGGTCTTCGGGTTTTGTGAAATAGATGGCTACAATTTTAGCTGCATTTTAAGAACAGTCGATCTTATTCCGTTTTATTTAACCGAAGATATTGATTAAAAAGTCATACCACAATCAATGTTACGATCCTGAATTAAAAACCTAACCCATATCTACATACATTTTTCTGTATAAATTCACCCAGCAGACCAGTTTCGTCCTTATTGGGAACTTATCATGTACCGTCTAGAATTTGCCGCAGACAGGGTGATATAACCACTGAGCCACCCTGCCGCACATCACACACAATTTAAAGTTTTATACTAACTAATGCTTCTTGGCTAGTATTTTCTTCAGGTGGTTCTCGTACTGTATCGTTTTAGACCAAAAAGTTCCAATACTTCATTATTGACCAGACACCACATTACATGGGGAAGTTTTATTGCAATGAATATTTATATAATTTAACGTACATTGGTTGCTGCGGCGGTGATAACACTTACTTTAATTAAGTTTGCAATCTTCATATAAACACCTGACCTTTAATTTACATACCTATGTCAGTATAAACTAAGCATTTTTTTAGTGATGAATAGGAAATTCATCGAGTAAACCGGGTTCGTCCTTATTGAGAACTCATCTCGTACTGTCCATAATTGGCTGCGGACAGGACTCGATCCAGGGCACGTCTGCTGCACGGGTAAAAGCGCAAGATTCAGTAGCATACGTGCCAAGGTTTGAGCCCTTTCCTTGTCAAATTCTGGACAGTACAGGAAAGGTTCCCAATATGGACGAAACCGGTCTATTTGGAGAATTGCCTTTTCTCTACACCACAATGTTTAGTTTATACTGGAAAATTTATGCTCATAGAGGGTAAGGTGCTAATATCAGGTTAGAAACCATGATAATACTAATTATTATTGTCGGCACTATGAATATTCGTTTAATACAAAAATAATAATGAAACCAAAATGAATTTTGTGTGTTTTAACAGCTGAATATCGTGGTAATGCGAATTTCTTTTTTTTTTAAATTTCCCCTAAACAGACGAAATATTTTCATAAACAGAAAGTTATTACTTATTTTGTATTGCGATGAACCTACATTTATGTAATTGTGCACAAGGTGTTGCAAATTTGTTGAAAGAGGAAGAGAAACATCTGCCAAGGTCGGCATAAACAAATGGTATATTATCATTTACGCATGCGTTTTGTTAATTACCAGATTTACAGTTTGCTTTGTGCCTAATTCCTTTTCCTACCGATGAGTTGCCAGTAAGCAGGAAACGCACGTGTACGAATAATCTATTACTTTGTCCTGTGTAGGTACGTGTACGAATTCGACATTTATTATTACTGTTACTGTAGTATCGTCAAAGATATGTTTTTGCATTATAATGCAAACCACTAAATCCTCCCGTTATTTGTCCACATTTACTAAGTATAAACCTGGCAACCTCTGCTTCGGAATCTGGTGGTCTAAACACTGAATTGGTTAAACATGCATTTTTAACAAACTGATACCTGTAAATGCAAAGTATTTAGGTATCTTTACTTTTATTATTAAGTTTGCAAGAATTATTAATATGTGGTCGGATAAATTAATTTATTTTTGCACCATAATTATTTTATTATATATATATATATAAGAATCCACTTTGAATCTGTTCACCTGATTTAATTACAGATAATGGACCAATCTGCCAGTTTATTGTAGACTAATTTGACTCAGCTGATACTCCTTTCTTGCTACTTTAGATAGACACCAATAATGGATTGAGCTTGCCTGTAATCGTGATTTTATCCTAAATGTTCTTGCTCTAGAGGTTAATGGTAGCCAATAAAACTGGTACATCTTGCGAAACAGGTCACTGAGGCAAAATGTCTCCATAATTGTCGCTGATACAATAACACATTAAAAAGCACTTTATTTGCGAATTTTTGTTTCATTCGTGCTTTTTCAACAAATTATGAAAATAAAAGTTATCACAATTACTATCACTAGAAGTAAAGGCCTATCTGTTAATAATTTAATAGCACCAACATTGCTATTAGTATTATTAGTATGAGTAAAAAGTATACCACTGGAAAATAGAGAAAAAATTGTTGCAGTCTTTATAAAAGCCGTACTGCCTTGCCTAATGTAATGAAAAAATATTTGTACGGTAAGTGAAAACAGAAATCCACCGACTCAAACATGTTTCAGTCCTCTTCAAAGCTGAGTACTCCTGTAAGACTAATGAACATAAATCTGCCGACTTGAGCATTTTCCAGCACGAAAATGCAATGCTTACAAATCTAAGCAACTATACAAATAGTTAAAATATCGTATTAGCGTTTTTGGCAACTTCTTAATAGATTAAAAAAACCTAAAAATTATGCATTCGCAGCAGACGAAAACTAACGCCTTAACACAGCCTGCGAAATAGGTGTATCGCAAATTTGATTGTAAATCTCTATCTAATTATCTGTTAGGCATAGAGTGCCTAACAACCGGGTGTCTCAATGGTAACCGCGACAGACTCTGAAACAGACGAGCTTAGTTTCGAGTCATGCCGCGGCAAATGCTCGACGGTATGTGTAATCAGCCTAATACGTTCGAAACCGTTCTACTGAACGAATTCGTTGTATCCACAAGTTGTTTTAGATCCTACCTCATCTCCAGTTGTTTGTTTGAATGACGTGGATGCCTGCCGAGTGAGAGGACGAATCAACACCCGGCCACCTTGAAGACGAATCTAGCGCGTAATCGGAAATGGGGATCAATCGCAACATTACGAAACTAAAAAGTACAAATCTACCACCCACGAAAGAAAATAGTGCATAAGTTAAATATCATGATCGCACTGCGCAGCATAGTACAACAAATTTCAACAAATACTGGATGAATTGCATTATCTGCATTGTACCTTTTCAGTACAATAGTGTTGGTATCGGTTACTAACACAATAGCCATAGTTTTAGTATCCTTTACAGACTCGGTATATTTATTATCTAGTGTGAGTTAGCGTTGAAGTCGCATTGTCGTTGACTTTAGATGATGTAAGCTTCACTATTGCAGGTTCACACATTCGTCTAGGAGATTTTACCGTCCTAAAATTCCACATTTTTCGACCAAATATCTGGTGGTTAAAGGGCGTAATACCGGCTCCTACTGATGAGTCGCCAGTAAGCACGAAACGAATGTGCATGAGGTTATACTTTCCGTTCATGCTGCCTCTGGTTTATCCTTCTGGTCACAACTGAACTAATTTGTTACTAGGTTCGCAAAACCTAATACATACTTGCATATATATTAGTTCATCGCAACAAACAGTATTTAACTTTCAAGAGATACTGGATGAATTGCATTATCTGCATTGCATAATGCTTAGTTTATACTGGCAAACGCACGTATATAATGGGACCGGTGTTTACATGAATATCGCAAACTCAATTGAAATATTACCTAATAATAGGTTAGTTTAGCTAGGATAAGAATGCCAAATACAGCATGAACAAAAGGTGTACTATGATGTACAGATGTGTTTCGGGCTTATCGGCGTCAAATCAGTAGGAGCCGGCACTATGCCTTCTTAGTACTTATTTATTTCATCAAGAAATGTGGACAATTATCCGGAACATTTTTAAACATTTAAACAGTTAACTTCACGGAAAGTATTTAGAAATGCGACTCATAGCAAACTCACTATATATATATATATATATATATATATATATATATATATATATATATATATGATATTCATGAAAGGAGCTAACAATATAGTTTTGAGGGTAGTCTGGATTTCACCGGTATCAACCACTCTCAGTATTTACTATAATCAAGTTTGCTAACTTGATATAAACACCTGTCCAGTTAAGTACCTACATTTATCAGTATAAACTAAGAATTGAATGGTATAGAGAAGGCGATTCATCCAGTAGACCGGTTTCGTCCTTATTGGAAACTCTTCACGTACTGTCCAGAATTTGCCGCGTATAAAAAGTGATAATTTTCTAGTAAGGACGAAACCGGTCAACTGGATGAATCGCATTTTCTACACTAAACAATACTTAGCTTATACTGACAAAATGTTAGAACTAAATGGGTCAGGTATTCGCAAGTCAAGTTCGCAAACTTGACTATAGTAAATTTTATTAACGTCCGTGCAACTAATGTTCTTGTCATCAGATAAATTTACTCTTAGTGTTTGCGTCATCAGCCTTATAATTTGGACTACCATCATGGTTCGGAAAAGAGGCGCTAAAATTTATGAAGGATTGGAATGAATTATACAATGATAATTACAAGATAATCTCTTTTCTCTAATTGTCTCCTTTTTCAGTGAATTTGGTAACCTTAAACAGGAAGTAATCTCGCTAAATTTTGTTTGTTATATCTCTTCGCATTTATGTAAACGTGTGTTCCATGGGATTGAACACATCTGTGGGATTAATCGACAGTTGTCCCGAAAGCGAGCATATTTATCTGTTACCGCATGATGTTTACTCTAAACACAGCTAACACCCGTCTTTGATGCCGTAATACATACGATTAAATAAACAAACTACCACGCGCGCTATCTCTATCTCTAATGCACACACACACACACAAACACACCTACACACGCGCTAAATTGCCCACAATTAGAAGACAATTCCATGGTTTCTTTATGGAATGTTTTATTTATACTACGAGATTATGCATAGAAGTGATAATAGTGGAATGGAGTTTGAGAGACGTTTGTGTGACAAACTGTGTGGCGCGGAAAAATTTACCATAATATGAAAACATGCTGCACAGAGGCGCACGTGCCAACAGACGGCCGTCAGATGATTTGAAATAAAAGGTAATGGAGCACAAGCTAAACATTACATGTTAATAAACACCAGATTTTCTCACTACCTATCTACCTCACTTCCTCTCACTGAGAGAGAGAGAGACAGTTTGAGCATTTTTTCTGAATTATTTACCGCCTAAAATGGAGCAGATAAGTCAGGCACTCATAAATGGATTCGGTAGCAAATATTTAACTAATCTGGATTCCCAGCAAACGTGACATAATGTGATTAATTCATTTTTCCAAAGTGAACGTGCGTTGAATAAACAAGTATTTTTTTTATAAATCCGTTGAGTCCATAAATATTTATTAGTTCTTTTTTTAACTAACATGCGGACCGCCGCAGAATTTTTATAAAAACACGTATAACTTATTGATTTGCCCTGTTTTGTTGAAATGGATAACTGATGCACACTTATTACCAAGACGTCTAGATCATAGTCTGACGTCCATCTTCCGTCGAACAAAGTTTGCTGACCACTTAATACTGTGGATAAGTAGAATTAGACACCTCCGCCATATCCAAATTTACCCAATAAGAGCCAATGATGCACACTCGGTATATTTGATCCATCGGTTCTCTTAGATGTCTCTAATATTTTAATAAGAAATCCTCAACTCCTTCATGCCTGAATTACACCATATATTGTCGATCAGTCGATTTAGTTTAACCCAGGCTTCAAAGTGCTGAGTATGTGGTGTTCCAACTTTGGAGGCATCTAAGGGAACTTATAGGTCAACCAAATCAATTGTGCATAATTTTCCATTGTCGAATAAACCTCGATATGGTGCAGTTGGATATTGTTTGTTGGCTACAAATCTAAATAACCAGTGGGACTCAAGCTTCATTGTACAAAGGACACAGTGCTCCAAGAGGTGGATGTCAAAATATGATTGTAGGATCCAGAAAATAGGTGTGCATCAACTACCCATGTAAGCCAAACATGTTGAATCAAAATTTTATGATGATATTGCACATACCTTCAATTATCATGTGAGATCAAAACGAAATATTGTTAGTTATTTGCAATCAAGGCAGCATACTCATAAATGAAAGAAGTACTGGCTACTCTGGCGTTAAAAACAATAATTTAAATCAACGTTACTAAGTTGATATAAAAAAACATTTTGCATTCAAGTGTACGGCATGAAAAGCTCGATGATTGAGCGAGAAATGGTGTTACAAGATGTCTTTGGTCAGGCGGTAATAATTTAAACTCCAAAATATCTGATATTGTAGGCACTTTACTGTTTATGTGTGATTAGAGGTCTGAGGGTGGTGCGCAAAATATCCTACCGAAATGTTGCCATTCAACGAAGTTTAGATCGTGCCTCATTTTCAGTGGTTAATATGAACGATTTTATTGTGTTGCCATCGACCAATTTGGAGGAAAATAAAAATACCGCAGAGATTAACGCTTAGTGTTCACTTTGGAGGTGATCTTCCGGCTGAGATCTTCAAAAGAAAAGTTGTTCGAGCGAATAAAGCACAGTCTCCATCAATACAGGTGAGAGTGGTATTCAACACAACAAAACTAATGCGCACAAATGAAAAAGATAGCGTCTCTCTGACGTCAACACCTTTGTCTGTGCACAGATTTCAATGTACCTGCAACGCTCGGTGCATCGGCAGATCAAAAAGAGGCATGAAACGATAATAAATCAGCAACTCCCTCAAAAACTATTAAAGGGGGGTGCAGCTCCTGCACAAAAATCAGCAATTCGCGAACATGTACTACTCACAGGTCATGCTGTTAGTAATAACAACTTTTCAGTTCCGTACAAGGCAAAAACAGAAAAAGTGCTTCTGGCTTTTGAAGCTATTGCAATTAATAAGCTGAAGCCCTGCTTAAGCGTACGGAAAGTAATTCAAAAAGTAATTAAATCGGACTGGAACAAAGACATAACTGACAGGCCTTCATAAATAATAACCTACGTTTCGCAAAATTTTGACACACCCATTAATTACGGGCGCAATTACAATGAAAGCGATGACGCACCACATGACGCTATGCAAAAGGAGTGGTCTAAATTGTGCAAAAAAAACTGACATGGCGAAGAGGGGATTGGTTACGACAAATGTACAGTTGGGATTGGATGAACGAATATACTAACGAATCCAGAATAATGGCTGTAGTCAGTAAACTCGAAACGAATGTGCATGAGATTATAATTTCCGTTCATGCTGCCTTTGGTTTACCCTTCTGGTCACAACTGAACTAATTTGTTATTAGGTTCCCAACACCTAATACATACTTGCATATATATATTAGTTCTCCGCAACAAACAGTATTTAATGGCTGTAGATACTGGTAGAAATAAGATTTATTAATAAATGTTATTCCATGGAATAAGTGTTGTGTTCGGATATTTAAAAAAATGGTGCAACTGGTAACGATAAATTTATATATATATATATATATATATATATATATATATATATATATATAATGCAATTAAACAATAATTAGATTACTTGGTGGTGGTCACAATTCTTTAAGTTGAGTTTGCAAGCTTGAAGTAAACACCAATCCCATTGTATTTAGCCAGTCAAGTACAATGTATGCAAGACTACTAGAGATGAGAGCCTCATATCTAAGATTGCGACGGGCGGTAGTTTTGTTATGTTGTTCGACGACTGGTTAAATAAAATGAACGATGTTGGAGCTTTCGGAGGAAGAGAGACGAATACACTTCCAGCTAATAAGAAGTCAAACTGGATGCGTAATTGGGAATGTGGATCAATCGGATATTTACAAGCTGATAGTGCAAAGCGACATCCCGAGAACGCAAATCGCGGAGATTCAACATTTGAAGCTGGCACCGCGCAACTTTACAAAAAATATATTTTCAGTGATTAGTTCACGTCGTGGTAAAACCGATACATTAAGGAAACATAGATGCCGCGCACCCGAAATTGAGGGAAGTTCAAATTTGTACAGGTGTTCCAAGATGTTATCTACTGTTTTTTGCTGCAATTGTGTATTAGGTATTGCGTAACTAGTAATAAATTTGTTCAAATATGACCAAAATGATAAACCAAAGGCAGCATGAAAGGAATGCATAAGCTCAAGTGCAGATTAGTTTCGTGCTTACATGCGACTCATCATACGCTTCTTGCTTATTGGTGATTTCTCAATGCAAGACTACTAGAGGTGAGAGCCGCATATCGAATTTTGCTTTCCATATATATGCAATGCGGTTTGATCCTCGTTAGTCAGTTTGCCTTCGTACTGAGATGATGATCGTGGAAGATCGAAAGGCTTCAGTTCAGGCGACTGGCGGTAGTTTTGTTATGTTGTTCGACTTCTGGTTAAATACAATGAGATTGGTGTTTACTTCAAGCTCGCAAACTTGATTAAAAGAATTGTTACCACCACCCGCGAAATCAATTATTGTTTAATTGCATTTCTCACTCAAATATATAGTGCGTATAGGGCGTAATATCGGCTCATGTTAAGTCGACAGTAAACAAGAAATGAATGAACACGAGATTATATTTACCGTTCATGCTGTTTTCGGTTTATCCTTCTGGTCACATTTGATCTAATTTGTAACTAGTTTCGCAACATCTAATACACAACTGTTCCAAGATGTTGTTGGTGAGTTGTTAATAATTAAAACTTCAACATATTCACATATTGTGGATCTTTTCAGGATGACGGGAAAAGTAAGAACCGGTCCATCATGAAAACATAAATTTTGTGCACCTAGAAATGAGAGAAATTCAAAGTAGTACAGACTTTCCATGATGTCGTTTTTTAGTCGTTCATAGTCGTAACTCCATCAAATTCAGTGGATAGTGAATGTCGTGTGGCTGCCTTCAGCATGAAAGGGAAAAATGATAGCCGATCGATCATTGATGCGTTAATTTCTGGCGCTTCGATACATTGGAATTCAAAAGAAGGGCAGAAAAACAGGTGCAAATCGTGTGTCCATGTCCTTCAGTCGAGAATATACAATAGCACACCGCTATATAAATCTGTACCTTCATGCCTATGTGCGTATGAGTAAATAGTGACTGAAAGCATTAAATTTAGTCATATTCTAACGGTCAGTGGGTTTACAATATATATAAACAGATGTGGCTCAAGTATGGATACCACTTTGGTCATCATTTGTGTCTTCAATAGTATTATATAAAAAGCACGAAGATGAAGCAAAAATGAGGTTACAAAATGTAGTAAGTCAATCGGCGATAATTGAAAGTACAACAGATTCAGCCACTGTTGCACATTGCCTTCAGGGTGACGGAAAATGTCAGAACCGATCTATCACGGAAATATACATGTCGAGTTCATATGCAATGAGGAAAGTTTAAAGTAGAACAGAACAATAGGTTAAAATCGTCTGCCCACTTATGTGAATTGTGGAATTTATGCATATATTCAGAAAATTCACAA
The DNA here is from genome assembly GCA_029291075.1 of Eudiplozoon nipponicum. Taxonomy (NCBI): domain Eukaryota; kingdom Metazoa; phylum Platyhelminthes; class Monogenea; order Mazocraeidea; family Diplozoidae; genus Eudiplozoon; species Eudiplozoon nipponicum. The sequence continues at coordinate 45,259 of JAQBSW010000327.1, forward strand.
TTCTAAGCACAATATAAAATGCAGGTTTTTCACATATAATTTTCATCAGTCTATTCAGTGAAAATTGCGTAGCATTCTTGATTTCAATCAAATATAACAGAATTAAAATTTCAATCAAATTGGCATCAAGATTATGTCCTAATTAATATGATTTTGCTCATCTCCATCACCATCGCCATCACTATCATCATCATCGCCATCACTATCATCATCATCATCACTATCATCATCATCATCATCATCATCATCATCATCATCATCATCATCATCATCATCATCATCATCATCATCATCATCATCATCATCATCATCATCATCGTAATCATCATCATCATCATCATCATCATCATCATCATCATCATCATCATCATCATCATCAACATCATCATTATTATTATCATCATCATCATCATCATCATCATCATCATTATCATCATCATAATCATTATCATCATCATCATCATCATCATCATCATCATCATCATCATCATCATCAAATTACCATATCTACATCATCTTCGTCATCATCATCATCAATATAATAAGACAATAATAATAGGCATAATAATCATCATAATTATCATCATTATCATCATAATAATCATCATCATAATCATCAGCATCACCATAATAATCATAATCAAAGTTATAATAATAATCATCTCAATAACCCTCATTATCGTTATAATCATCATCATCAATATCATTATCATCGTCATAATAGTCATCATAACCATCATCATATTCATCAGCACCATTATCATCTTTATCAACATTATCATCCTAAGCAAAATAGTTAACATTATCATTGTCATCACCCTCATCCGCAGTGTCATCATTATCATCATAATAATCATCATCATATTCATCAATATCATTACTATCATTATCAAAAGTAACATCATCGTCATTAATATAACCATTGTCATCATTAGCATCTTCAAAAGAAGAAAAAGATAATCATTATCATCATCGTCATCAACATCGTCATCAATATGATCATAAGCATTATCATTGGCATCACTATCATCTTCATCATCATCACAATAAACATTATTATCATACACATCATCATCAATATAATCATCATCACCGTCATCAACATCATCATAATCGTCATCATCATGAACAGCATAATCATAAACATTATCAATATCATAATCGTCATCAACATCATCCTCTCCATAAACAGCATCAGCATCCTCTTCATTGTCTTCATCACAATTTTTTTAATTATCATCATCATCCTCCTCTTCGTCAACAGAATAATAATAATAATAATAATAATAATAATAATAATAATAATAATAATAATAATAATAATAACCATCATCACCATCATCATCATCGTTATCTTCAACTACATCATTATCATCAATATCTTTGTTATCACAATTGTCTTCATCATAATGAGCATCGCCATCCTTTCTATCATCTTGATCATGATCATTATGATCAGCATTATTATTATTATCTTCATCCAACTCTTCATCAACAGCATCATAAACAAAATCATCATTATCATTATCTTCATTATTTGCAGCGTAATAATTATGATCATAAAAATCATTCTACTCTTTGTCAATAGTATCATCACCATCGTCATAATTATCATCCTCGTCATCATCATCATTCTCAGCGTTATCAGCATCAATAACGCCACCAACATTATAATTATAAATGTCAGCATTATCTTCATCTGCATCAACAGCATCATCAACATAATCATCAGTAACATTATCAACTTTATCAACCTTCTCATCTTCACCATCATCCTCTTTATCATTCAATTTACTAACAACATCATTATAATCGTTTTCATCATCATCATTATCATCACCATCAAACTCTTCGTCATCCTTTTCATCTTCATCATCATCATTATAATCATTTCCCTCATTATTTTCATCATCGTAATCATCAATATCATCATCATTCATTCTCGCTGTCGTCGGCATCATCATCACCATCATAATCATCTTCAATGTCATCATCGTTGTTGTTATCAGTATCATCATAAGTAGCATAGTTATGCACATTTTCTTAAATCTGTAATTGTGATCATTTTTATGTGTGTGTCTGATTAGATGCCTGAGGATGGTACTGGAAATGCTGTTCCGAAATGTAGCCAGTTAGCAAAGATTAGGTCGTACCTTATTTGCTGTGGTTAGTATGAACGATGTTGAATCCTTCGGAAGAAAGGGACGAATAAACACACAGCCCTCATGAAGACGAAATCGGTGCGCACCTTAAAATGGGCATCAATCGAATATTTGCGAAAAATATACTGCAAAGCGACAGCCTACGATCGCAATTCATGTTAATTATCAACATTGCATTTAACCAGTCGTCGAACAACATAACAAAACTACCGCCAGCTGCAACGCACTGACGCGTTTCGACCTTCCATGATCATCATCAGAGTACGACGGCAAACTGACTATCGAGGATCAAACCGCATTGAATATATATGGAAATAAAATTAAGATATGCGGCTCTCACCTCTAGCAGTCTCGCACGCATTGAACTTGACTGGAAATGTCGGCTGCACAATTTCTTTGCAGTCACGAACATTAACTGTTTGCAGCTTTCGCCACATATACATATATAGGCAATACAATTTAAACAATAATTGATTGCGCGGGTGGTGGTAACAATTCTTTAAATCAAGTTTGCGGGCTTGAAGTAAACACCAATCCCATTGTATTTAACCAGTCGTCGAACAACATAACAAAACTACCGCCAGCTGCAACGCTCTGACGCGTTTCGACCTTCCATGATCATCATCAGAGTACGACGGCAAACTGACTATCGAGGATCAAACCGCATTGAATATATATATGGAAATCAAATTTAGATATGCGGCTCTCACTTCTAGCAGTCTCGCATACATTGAACTTGACTGGAAATATCGGCCGCACAATTTCTATGCGGTCACGAACATTAACTGTTTTCAGATTTCGCCGCATATACAAATTTAGTCAATGCAATTTAAACAATAATTGTTTGCACGGGTGGTGGTAACAATTCTTTTAATCAAGTTTGCGAGCTTGAAGTAAACACCAATCCCATTGTATTTAACCAGTCGTCGAACAACATAGTAAAACTACCGCCAGCCGCAACGCACTGACGCGTTCGACCTTCCATGATCATCATCAGAGTACGACGGCAAACTGACTATCGAGGATCAAACCGCATTGAATATATGGAAATTAAATTTAGATATGCGGCTCTCACCTCTAGCAGTCTCGCATACATTGAACTTGAATGGAAATGTCGGCTACACAATTTCTATGCAGTCACGAACATTAACTGTTTGCAGCTTTCGCCACATATACATATATAGGCAATACAATTTAAACAATATTTGATTGCGCGGGTGGTGGTAACAATTCTTTAAATCAAGTTTGCGTGCTTGAAGTAAACACCAATCCCATTGTATTTAACCAGTCGTCGAACAACATATCTAAATTTGATTTCCATATATATTCAATGCGGTTTGATCCTCGATAGTCAGTTTGCCGTCGTATTCTGATGATGATCATGGAAGGTCGAAACGCGTCAGTGCATTGCAGCTGGCGGTAGTTTTGTTATGTTGTTCGACGACTGGTTAAATACAAAGGGGTTGGTGTTTAATCCAACCGCGCAAAATTGATTTAAAGAATTCATCCAGTAGAACGGTTTCGTCCTTATTGTGAACTCATCACGTACTGTCCAGGGCTCGAACCTGGGCACGTTTTGCTTCGGAATCTGTTAATCTAACCACAGAGCCCCCTGCCGCAAACTACACACAATTTTCAGTTATATACTAACTAACGTAACTCGGTTAGTCTTTTTCTTTTTAAGTGGAGCTTATATGGAATATATTTAGAACCAAAGTTCCAACTGACCATCCCCAATCTATAATTATTGAGCGGACACCGCACTAAATGAGTAAGTGGTAATAAAATGAAAATTTCCATAATTGAACGAAAATTGGTAGCACGGGTGGTGATAAAAAATATTATAATCAAGTTTCCGGTCTTGATATAAACACCTCCCATTAAGTATATGTTGGCTTAAGCATTCCATCATCTAAATCAATTTTGCCAGCCTCGAAAACGCCCATTTGCCATTTTAAACCAACCGCATATCTTTGTAAGTTACAGGCAGTTACTCGTAATAATTAAATCGATAATAAACAGTAATCAGTGGAGCACGGCGGAAAAATGACAAACAAATATCTCTATTTAAACGGACATTAGTTGCGCGGGCGGTGATAACACTTGCTCTTATTTAAGATTGCGATACAAACACCTGATAGATTATCTGCAAATAATTGTCACCATAAACTAAATGCGTGGGCCTAGCGGTAGTTTTGCTATGATGTCCGACGACTGGTTAAATATAATGGGATTGGTGTATACTTCAAGCTCATAAACTTGATTTAGAGATTCGTTACCACCACCCACGCAATCAATTATTGTTAAATTTTAAACTAAGTATTGTTTAATGTAGAAAATCCAATTCATCCAGTAGATGGATTTTGTCCTTATTGGGAACTAATCACGTACTGTCCAAAATTTGCCAAGAAAAATTTTCTCTGGTGGATTTCCCTTTATAGACTTACTATTTGAGAAAATGTTTTTTGTTGTGATACAATGCCTTATAAAATCATGGACTTAAATAATGATATCACGATAAAAATTTTACCGACTAACACATGCAACACAAAGTAAGATAATGTGTTTGAAACACTGAAGGATATCAAGTTTCAACTTGAAATTATATACTTTTTTTCTGAAATAAAATAAATAAGCATAGAAGTTGGCTAATGCTTGTCCCTAATTGAATAAATACTTCGTCTACTTTTGTAAAAAAATAACTCCAACATATTTACATACTTATTACTGACACAGTGGTTGCGTTCGAACGCCGGTGATATTATTTTTGACATTATTTTGTTTTTAAGTATAATTTTTTGCGTTAATACTTCTGAATATATTTATCTCTGTATGAATAAGTTGTGGAATGACAACTTTTCTCAAATGCCAAACTTACACCATAAACTGTCGAACGGAGTTATTTTAAGTACAATAAAGTGTTAAAAAATTATTCCCCAAATAAATTCATGTTACTTTATATATATATATATATATATATATATATATATATATATATACTGACACTAGAGGCTGTTTGGGGCATTAAATAGCTAATGAAATTCGTCTAACAGAGTGATTTCGTTCTAATTAGGAAAGTTTAAGAAGCAGAAAGTAAAACCGAGGTCGTCATTTGACCCGAGTATATAAATCCTTCGGTATAAATCTGAAAATTGCGTGCAATACTTTGACGTATGAAATGGGTAGAATGATTTTGAGTCAAGTGTTTCCTAGACTAGGATATACCGGCTTCTACTATGTTATGTTCAATAAAGAGTAAACCGATGTGTTTGTTGAATTTCATTTGCTATCCAATGCAGTAATAATTTTATGCCGGCAATATATATAAGAACAAAACAACGTACTCCATGGAATAAGTTGATGAACTATATCAGATCATGACGTTAAGCTAATTCATTAGGATTAAATGTACTCTCTCTCTCTCTGTTTATATATATATATATATATATATATATATGCAGCGACCAATATTTTATTTTATGATCTGGAATTTTTCAACCATAACTGGAGCCTTTATCCGACCAGCATTTTATCACTATCGTCGACTTACATTAGAAATATCTAAATCAAGATTGCGATCTTGATATAAACACCTGTCCGATAATTTACATGTATTTGTCAGTATAAACTAAGCATATTATAATATAGAAAAGGAAATTTAGACCGGTTTTGTCCTTATTGGGAACTCCTTAACTAACGGTCTGAATTTGACGTGGATAGAACTCGAACGTGAGCACCTTGTGTACAAAGGGATGCCATATAGGTTCCAAGTGAAGGAAAGGCTAATCATGATTTAAATCATTTTTCTCAACATTCGTGCAACCCCTGATTGCTTAATTGTATAATTCTTCACTTCAAATCCACTTCCAAAGTTAGCGTAGTGTCTGTTCTAGAATGAAAAAGTTAGGGATGGCTTGCTTTAACTTTTTTTAAAAAGCGATGCCACATAGGCTCTAGAAGGAGGAAAGGCTTACTAAAACCGGAAGTTATTAGATAACTGAAAATTGTTTATTATGCGCCAGGGTGGGGTAGGGATTGGAGTGTCAGGCTTCTAAGCAAACGTGCTCAAGTTATAGCCGCGTTTGTGAACGGTACTTGATATTTGCCCAATAAGTACAAAATCGGTCTACTGGATGAATTACCTTTTCCTTGGTGGGCGCCACAATGTCTTTGCCTCCACACACTGAATGAATCTATTTTGCTAACTCACACAACACTTAGTTTATACTGACAAATGTGTATATAACGAGATTAGTAGTTATATAAAGCACACAATCATTATTTAAATAACTGCTATATAATTAGTTTGCTTTGAAATTGAACTGTAACCGGCATTGTTTCCAATTGACTCAGCAACTCTATAGATCACGTTTGTGAGCTACAAATAAACACCAATCCCATTGTACTTAACCAGTCATCGAATAACATAACAAAACCACCACAGGTCGCACGCAATGACGCGTTTCGACATTCCATGATCACCATCGGAGTACGACGGCAAACTGACTATCGAAGATCAAACCGTATAGAATATATATAGAAATCAAAGTTAGATATGCGACTCTCATCTCTAGCAGTCTCGCATAAAATTGAACTAGCAAGGATCAAATTCGATTGGAAATTTGGGCCGCACAATTTCTATGCAATCACGAAAATTAATGCTTTGCAGCTCTTGACATATATATATATATATACATTTAAATTAAGCAATAATTGATTTCGCGGGTGGTGGTAACAATTCTTTCAATCAAGTTTGAGAGCTTGAAGTAAACACCAATAATGACTGGTTATATACAATAGTATTGACGTTTTCTTCAAGTTCTCAAACTTGATTTAAAGAATTGTTACCACCACCTGCGCAATCAATTATTGTTCAATTACATGGTCAATAATGTGTGTGTGGCGCAAGCTACAAATAGCTAATGATCGTGACTGCATAGAAATTGTGCAGCCGATATTTCCAGTCACGTACAATGTATGCAAGACTACCAGATGTGACAGCTGCATATTTAATTTTGCTTTCCATATATAGGCAATGCGGTTTGATCCTCGCTAGTCAGTTGCCGTCGTACTCTGATGATGATCATGGAAGGTCGAAACGCGTCGGTGCGTTGCGGTTGGCGGTAGTTTTGTTATGTTGTTCAATGACTGGTTAAATACAATGGGATTGGTGTTTAGTTCAAGCTCGCAAACTTGATTTAAAAATTGTTACCACCACCCGCGCAGTTAATTATTGTTTAATTGCATTCACTCGACATCCGTTTTTATTCGCTTTTATCTCATGAGACGGTACTGTCCAATTGGCCCGTATTAATTGCGGTGGGTTTGGGGCGTAGCGCCGTAGCGAATGCTTCAAAATGTTCAAACGTGCTGTAAATACTGGCTTAGACATATCATTCTAACCTTATAAAAAATAACATGTTGCTAGGCGCACTGTACCTTCGTAATCAAGAAATCTAATTAAATTAGATGAATTTCTATTCGGGTGAATGGAATAACAGAATTTCTACTATTAACAACCATTTTCACATGTTAGCGAATTCTGCGATTTATAAATTATGTTTCAGGTTAAGCTGAAACTGTAAACACTAGGCTGCAGTTAACTGATGTATGCCTTTGACCTTGTCAACTTATACTGTCAGATAATTGGCATATCATACCAACAACAGTAAGCACACCATCTTTAGAACGGAATACAGCTGCCAGGTTTAAAACATTTACAGTATTCTTTGGCATAAATGGATGCTTGCTTGCGTTATTGCAGAGTGCATATTTGATAGGAAACCAACAGTATAGCGGAAATGGAGTATAGAAAAACTAGGTCACAGTTTTTACAAATTATGTAATTCGAATTAAAGACGAGGTGAACGTTATATATATATATATATATATATATATATATATATATATATATATATATATATATTCCTAAAGGAAATATGTAAAATTAGTTATACATATATTAATTAAAGTATAACGGCAGGATGTGATTATAAACAGTTTCGAGTTAGTTAGCAAATGAAATTCGTCTGCAATACCACATTTCATTAATATATTATAATATATATTATATTTGTACAAATATATAATATATAATATATAAATAATCAAAATCACTGTTCCTGGCTATTGCACTCCCGAACATCTGATTTAGAATCATACAAATCACTCATAACGCAACGTGTGTCTAATCTTGTATGCTATATTTAGCTTTGCACAAACATATAAATTTGGTCAGTGTTTTCTAGCTAGATAGGAAAATAAGTTGAAAGCGGTCAAGTCCAGAGTCCGCCCGGAGCAACGACTGATCAAAACAGAATGCGGCTGCAATGGCCTAGACGAATATTTTTCTGATTCTGAATCGAATGTTCAGGGAATCGGCGCCGAATATCTGCATTTTGGCAATTTCTGTAAAATACTAATATGGATGAATTTGGATGAATGATATATATATAAAAATATAATATATATATATATATATATATATATATATATATATATATATATATACGAACGCTATTTAAAAGCATACCATACAACGCCTAAATTATAATTTATTCTGAGCTAAGTATTCTAAAATAATTTAATATTACGAAATGAATACTATATATATATATATATATATATATATATAAGAAGAATTATTATGATGATAGTGCAAAAACACCTAAATATCCTGTTTATGATTATCTTAATTATAAACAGGATATTTAGGTATTTTGCACTACCATCATAATAGCTAATTCCTTATTGGGATGCAACCAACGATTAAAATGACAGCTTGGAGGGAAAGCCAACAGCTAAACGCTGATGGTGTTTTATATGTAATTCCGTACGCACAGGTGTGGTTTTATCCTACCATAGACGACGTGAATGAGGAAAATATGCATCGCTCCAACCATTGCTATTGGCGAGCGGACGAGCAAGAAAATTGGAAGGAATGTCCTGACGTCTTCTAATCTCGAGGCAATTATCCAATTTACTCACCGGGTCTACAGAACAGTTGACCGAGAGACTTAAGAAAATTAGCTTAACAGAAGATACTGTGGAATTTAGTTGTTTTAGAAATCCGCCCAAACTGGATATCCGAGCCTGGCGTCTCAGGTGGACAAGGCTTGAACCTGGGCACGTCCGATTCGATTGTGAATTCACCTCAAATGAATGATTTGCTATTTTTTATTTAATCTCAATTATATCCGTGTGGTGTTGCTTTAAATTGACGTTTAACAGAATAAAATTTGTGAAAAACATGATGTTACACATTTAGAAGATTCTATTTCTACATAGCAAGGTTTTTTTCTCCTTGTCTGCATATTTTTTTTCGAAATATGTATAAGATTATTTACCAAATACCATATGCTAAGTAAATGCTTTATATCGTTTGAGATATTAATTAAATGGCACTGTGTTTCTTTTAACCACTATAAACGATAGTACTTGTGCATTTGCACCATATTAAAAATATATAACTGAAGATTCGGTGTTTACGTTGTTTGAGCTAAAATATATTTATTCATATAAGTAAACTAATATTGGGTGCGCGGGCGTTGAGATGGTTAGTTCATACGTTAGGTCTAAAAGGATGACTTCACATAAATGAACGACTAACCAAGAAGCATTAATTAGTATATAACTGCAAATTGTGGGTAATGTGCCGCAGGGTGGCTCATTAATTAGAGCACCAGATTCCGAAGCAGACATTCAAGAACTGTTCGCCATAATATTCTGGAGAGTACGTTATAAGTTCCCAATAAGGACGAAAGAAGTCTACTGGATGAGTTGCTTTTACTACTTTATACAATGCTTAGTTTATAATGACAAGTGTATGTACATAATGGGACAGGCGTTTATATCAAAATCGCAGACTTGATTTAGTGAATTGCTATCACCGTCCGCGCAACCTATGTTCATTTAACAAAATAAATGCTCAATTCAATAACACGTGTTCTAATCCTCAACTAAATATTGGGGAGGATGGTTAGTTGAAAATTTAGGTCTACATGTATTCTATATAGTCTCACTTAAAGAAAATGCTAACCAAGAAAAAGTATTTACAATATAGCTGAAAATTATCTGTGGTAAGCTGTACGGTGTCCTGGTGGTTAGAGAAAAATTTTCCAAACAAAATATACCCAGGTTCGGGCCCTAAGCGCGGCAAATTCGGACAATACGTGATGAGTTTCCAATAAAGCAGTATGATTATATTTAATGCAAAACAGTAAATATTAATTTTCCTTTGAAAATATAATGCTATGTCGCATTTGCGCTTATACTATCCCGGAAACAGTTAGGTTTTATGGCTCACTTTATGTAAAAGCCCAGAGAGTAAGAAGTTTGTAAAATAGGAAATGATTTGTTGCTCAGGTTAATTATTTATTATTAAGGTTATAACTTCGAGCAAAGCATTAATTATTTATTTGGAAAAGAATCCTACAATAAAATAATGCTTTGTGATATCTACAAGTAACAATGCGTGCCGAATTCCTCCGGTCAGTATCGGAATGGAGTTCGGAACTTTGTCAAATTCTTAAAAATATTATATTATGTGACTGAATAAACCATTGACAAATTCCATCTCTATGTATTCAGTGCAGTTTAATGCTTGTTAGCCAGTTTACCATCGTGCTCCGATGTTAATCATGGAAGGTAGAAACGCGTAGATAAATGCAGCTCAAAGTACTTTTGTCATATTGTGCGACACGTTAATTAAAAAAATCGAATAGGTGTTTATCTCAGTTTTGCAAACATGAATTAAACAATTATTAGCCACGTACGAAGCTTTATGGGTAAACAAATAGCAGCCAGATTTATGCAAGCAGAAGAAGCATGTTCAGGCAATGACCTTAGGCTGGATGTGATGCACGTAATTGATTGGTTGTTCCCTTATTTCACGCGCTCTCCGTTTTTACATTTTACCTTTCAATTTATACATAAAGAGATGTTCATTTATAGATACTTGAGAAGATCATTAGTAAGAAGCAGTTCTTGTATCTAATCAAATTAATTTTTTCTATTTGCACAAGGAAATGGTACTAAGAATAAATACAAATAATTATTGAGTAAATTGAGAAATACGCCATGAGTTCAAGAATAACAATAGAATAACAATCATTTACATACAAATTATTTTAAAAAGTCCAATTTCTCAGCATTAAATTTTTAATTAACAGCAGTATCCACTACATTATATAGTAATTTTAAAGAAGCAAAGAGCATTCAGTCAGACTAAATTCATACACTCAAAAAAGTAATAAGAAACCAAAAGCAGCTCTTTCGGATTACTGAGCGCATGCAAATAATTTAACAATTTATATTTAATTAACACACATACGTTTCCTTCGAATATAAAGCTGCATAGAACTATTGTCGCAACTGAGAGCTTCTGGTATGCGAAGCACGTTTTCATTCCTTAATATGAAAAATACTTTAGAATATGCTTTACTTGATGCGTAAACTTTGCGGTTTATATGTACGTGGGACAAGTTTTCCTCTTTGCTTGCTGTGTTCAGCTTAGTATACTCTTATCTTTTCTTTGTTTATTGATCGGCTAAACCTATCTGCATAATGCAGTAAGTCTCAAATGCAGGTGTGTATCAAATAGTAGTGTAATACTGCACGAGGATTATCCTTGGCATTTCGTTGTATAAGACTTTTGTGGTATAAACAAATTCAGTTTTGTATTAAGCATTTGAGTAGTCAATGTTTTGTTGATTGATTAAATAAACATGCAAGATGACGGATATCCTTTAAAAGTAAATTAACATTTAGAAAACCTTCTTTAGAAACGGTTTCAATGCGGGTCTTCGTATTTAAACTATTTTACGTCAATTCCATTATACATAAGTTTCTTAGTATAAATAAAGCATCGCATAATTAAGAAAATGCAACTCATTCAGTAGGCCGGTTTCGTTCTTGTTGGGAACTTCTCAAATACTGTCCAGAATTTGCCGCGGACAAGACTCGAACCTGAGCAAGTCTGCTTTGGATTCTGTGACTGTAACCACTAAGCTACCCTGCCGCACCGCTAGAAATACCATAAAGGCTCCACCGAAAAGGTAGACTAAATTAGCAGTTATAGGGCCCTCATTATATGAAATTAAATAGTTATTGTCTTACGTTAAAATGTTCGTAGACAACATGTAGTTTAGTCTCCAGTAAGACGTCGTCTTCTGAACTTTCTGATGAAACATCATAATAATGGCAGCTCGAAGCGCCGTAGTTAGGATTGGCAGCCTACAATTACGAATCCTATAGCATTTAATCTAAATACGGTTGACTAGCCAAACTCAAAGCTTACAAAAGTCGTACACCAAAAATACAATTGTAAAGCTATTTCAACTCAAGAAATGAAACGTAGCTGCGAAAGCTGTCAGTTTCACCACCCTCTCTCTGAACTGGAAGAGAACAGAGTAATTTTTACTTGCGTTGAACGCAAACTCGTATTTTGTCTTTGCTTGTCTTTGTATATTTTTATGTGCGTTTTCGCATTTTACGCATAATGAAAAGAGGTAATTCAGATTTATCCATTTAGCTCTTTTATAATTACTATATAAAGTACCATATATTTATATCAGTTGGAATCTGGTAAAACGAAAATTGATTGTTTATATAGTTTTGTTTAAATCTCATTTATAATAAAGTTATGCTTCGTTACACAACCTATATATTAATTTTCCCGACTAATACGCGAAAACGGCTGAACTCAAAATTTTATAGAATTGTAGAATAATTTTTGGAATAAATTTAGATGCCAAATCAACTAAGCCTTTGTTGCAAAGTACTACACGTTGTGTACTTTTACTGAAATAATTATTATGTGTAACGCTTTGTGAATAGTTAGATCTCTGAAGTACTCTACATCACCAAATTAGACTCACATTCACAAGCGATCTAATAAGCTTTACTTTCTATCCAGCAACTTTAATCATTGCCATGTTCAAAAACTTCACTTTATTTTAAAATTGTGGTTTACAGGTTAGGTTTACTTGTTTAATTCTATATTTTAGTTGCAAATTTATGCTTCATTATTTTTGTGCTTGAAAGCAAACAAACATAGCGTAGAATTTTATTATTCTAGATAACATAAATGGCAGAGAAGTTACATATATGCAAGTATGTATTAGGTGTTGCGCACCTAGTAAAAAATATTTCAATTAGGACCAGAATGATAAACCAATGTGGGTCAGGAATGTGTGAAAATAGGACGTTACATTCTCATAAACGAAGGCTTAAACCTGCAGTAGTGAAGCTAACATCATATAAATTCCTCAACAATACAATTTAAACGCTAACTCACTCTATATAATAAATATACCGAGTCTGAAACAGGTGTCAAAATTATGGCTATTGTGTCAGTTTCAGATACCAATATTATATTACCGAAAAGAAGCATACTAATAAGAAAATGGTTGACGAGTTGGTATATGGTACCAATACGATGGATTTCAATGTGTGCTATAGTTAACCAAAATTGATAATTACAATTAGTTAGCATTGAAGTCGTATAGAAGAATTTATTTGATGTTAGCTTCAATCCTGCAGGTTAACAGATTTGTATAGGATATTGTACCGTCCTATTTTCCCACATTCCTCACCCAAATATATAGTGGTTAAAGAGTTTAATACTGGATTCTACTGATGAGTCGCCAGTAATCACGAAACTAATGTGCACAAGATTATACTTTCTTTGTGCCCTTTGATTTTATTAAAGCTCGCATTTCAAAAGAATTATACTTTCTGTTCATGCTGTCTTCAATTTATCTTTCTGGACATTATTGAACTAATTTGTTGCTAGGTTCGCAACACATAATACAAAATTGCATATTATTTATTCTCCGCCACAAACAGTATCTAATTGTTATATATTTAATTGAATGATGTCATTATTACTGCGAATTGCGATAACTGATATCGATCAAGCCAGAATGCCTGGATATACTGGAGTAACAGGTGTTTAGAAAAAGTTGTAATTCTCAATTTTGGTGAACTATAGCACACAATGAAATCCGTCGTGTTGGTACCATGTACCTACTCGGCAACAGTAGTGTTAGTAGCATGTACTTTTTCGGTAATATAATGTAGGTATCTGATATTGACACAATAGCCATAGTGTTGATATATTTTACAAACTCGGTATATATATATACCGACGGATAAAGAATCAGCGAGAATCAAATCCCAAATATTATTGTTTATTGCAAATACGAGTTTAAGCTGCTACATCTAGTAGTCTCTCATATATTGTACTAAATGATAATTTTATATGACCAATCTTTCTACAGTCACGACAGCAACTTCTTTGCAGCGTTCACAAAATAAGCATTTGGTTTATTACAATTATCATTAGGTGCATTGGAGGTGATATTTGTTGTTTAAATACAATACGCAGACACCATAAACACAACAATCTCATTTATTCGCTAGTTCCATAACGTAGCAAATCTACCGTCAATAACATATACCGACCAATTTTGACCTCTCATGATCTTTATGAAAAAGCGAAGTTTCGATGATTTTGGTTAGCTTGACGCCATGCTCTGATGTGGAACATAGGAATGCCAAACACGTCCAATATGTCACTGATGTTAGTTTGGCCGTCTCGCGAACGTTTAAATAACTGTGACTGGTATACTTCATATTTTTACTATAATAAAGGTTGGGATCTTGTTATAAATACCTGACCAATTAGGTACATAAATTTTTGAGTATAAACAAAGTATTGTGTAGTATGGATAAGGCAATTCATTCAGTAGGCCGGTTTCGCCCTTATTGGGAACTCATCACACAGTCCAGAATTTTCCGTGGACAGCGCTCCTACCTGGGCACGTCTGCTTCTGAATTTGGTGCTCTAACCACTGAACCACCCTGGCGCACACTACACACAATTTTCAGAACTATAGTAATTATTGATTCCTGGTTAGACCTTCCTTTAGGTGGACCTTATTTGGCATAACTTCAGACACAATCTGTCATTATTGAACAGATACGTTTTGACTAACGCAGGTAGTTCTCCAGTACTTTTCTTTCTTCAACAAAATATATTTGCTGCCCTTATCGGCAGCCTTCTTCAGTTGGTCCATTCTCACTAGTTTGAAATTGCAAACTAATGAAGCAAGCCCACTAGCAATCATATTATTGATTAAAAATTTTACTTGTTCTTGTAACCTATCCACGGGGTCTTTAGTTATTTTAGTGCATACTTCAGCATTACTTAAATGTTCTAACATTTTATTATTATAATCGGATTGATTCATCAGAACTGTAGCTCCTCCTTTATCCGCTTTGATACTAAATCCTTTCTGAGACGTTTAATTTTATAGTTAGCTTGTCTTTATCCTCTTGGCGAATTAACACCATCGAGACAACGTCTAATTCCAATTTCACCCTATCCTTATCTGGAAGAATTTGTGCCGTTTTGCAAAGCTCTGTAATTACCTCATTTTTAACCGATCTTGCATTAGGAATAGCCATGTTTAAGCCTCGGTTAAGTAGTTCAACTTGATCCCTCTTAAGATTAACTGTTGATAGGTTTACTATTCTATTAGACACGATAAAATAACTACTTTCTTGGGGTCTATATATTCCCAAATCAAATAGTTTTTTAGCATAATTAAACGAACATTGGTTGCGCGGGTGGTGATAACAATTATTATAATCAAGGTTGCGGTCTTGATATAAACACCTGACCCATTAATAACTTACATATGCCAGTATAAACTAAGAATTGTACAGTGTAGAAAAGGTAATTCATCCAGTAGACCGGTTTCGTCCTTATTTGGTACTCATCATGTACTGGCCAGAATTACCTGCGGACAGGGCCGAACCTGAGCACGTCTGCTTCGGAATCTGGTGCTCTAACTACTGAGCCACCCTGCCGCACACTACACTACACATAATTTAATTTAAAACGAAAACATTTAGGAATAACATCATGCTTTACAAAATGTTTAAAAAGGAAATATTTGACACTTGCTTAACGATTTGTTTCTTTCGTTCAGTTTTTTTATTATACCATGTGACGGCGTTGCAGTTATAATTACATGCTAAATGTTGCTTAAAAGTAAAATATTTTTGCGAAACTGGATTAATCGAAATTACCTGATCTTCTTTTTGACAACCACAGGTTATTTTCCAGTAGTTTTCTTTCGTTCACAAAGTTTTTCGGTTACCTCTATCGACAGCCTTCATCGGTTAGTCCATTCTCACTAGTTTACCAATTTAAACTATGGTTTGCTTCATTAGTTTGAATTTTTAAACTAGTTAGATGGCTCCCGATAAAGGCAGCCGAAATATTTTTTTGACGAATGAAAACTACTGGAAAATAACCTGTGTTTGTAAAAAAACGCAGATCAGGTAATTTCGATTAATCCACTTTCACAAAAATATTTTAATTCTAAGCTACCTGATGAAGTTGTATCTAATTAAACCAGCTTTGTTTGAACTGGCGGTGGGTGGCTCAGTGTTTAGAACAGTAAATTCTGGAGCACGCGTTGCCAGGTTCGAGCTCTGTCTGCGCCAAATTTTGGACATTACGTGATGAGTTCACAATAGGGTACAAATCGGCCTACTGGATGTATTGCCTTTCCTACACTATACAATGCTTAGTTTACGCTGACTAATGTATGTACATAATGGGTCGGGCGTTTATATCAAGGTTAAAGTTCAAACGCACGATTTGCTATACATATTCTGTAAGTATGAGCTAGAATTTGCATATGCTAGTAAATGCACCAAATCAACTAGATCGATTTCACGCTATTTGAGCACTCATCTCCTAATCGATTGAGGCCCTGCACTGCCTGGGAAATCTTTTTGATTAGCTTTCGTTCGGGCTTATACTCTTTCCGTTCATACCAAATACATAAATAAGTTGAAGTCCTGCGATTTACCCTAATTTAACATCAACTTCCCAGGTAGCAATGTACCTGAATTATAATTACGGATCACGACGGGAGATTTAAAAAAAATTTTTGGAAGTGATACCGTCGAGTATCCACCTGAATACAAGACACAAAAAACTCATTTTGGTAAAGAACTAAATATTGCTTACAATACACAGCTTTATTAGTGCAGATGTTTTATAAGACAATAAACTAAGTCCTACTCAGGTAAATCCTACTCGTGGCTGTTCTTGAAATTCCTTTTAAGTACTGTTTATTGCGGAGAACTAATATATATGCAAGTATGTATTAGGTGTTGCGAACCTAGTAACAAATTATTTCAGTTGTGACCAGAAGGATAAACCAAAGGCAGCATGAACGGAAAGTATAAACTCATGCAAATTCGTTTCGTTCTTACTGGCGACTCATCAGTAGGAGCCAGTATTACGCCCTTTAATCACTATATATTTTGGTCAAGAATGTAAGATAATATGACGGTACAATCTCCTAGACGAATGTGAAAACCTGCAATAGTGGAGCTAACATCATATAGTCTACGACAATGCGACTTCAACGCTAACTTACACTATATAATATATATACCAAGTCTGTAAAAGATACTAACACTATGGCTACTATATTAGTAACCGATACCAACATTATTGTACCGAAAAGGTACATGGTACTACCACTATGGTTTCCGAGTCGGAACATGATACCAACATGATGAATATCAATCTATACTATAGTTCACCGAAATTGAGAATTACAACAATTTCTGAACACCTATTACTCCAGTAAATCCATACACTCTGGCCTTGATATTACCTGATGAGCTTTCAACCAGGAGGAAACTGGTTAATTTGATGAAGCGCATTGACTATGTTATACTGTTCAGTTTTTACCGGCTGCATATATATATATATATATATATATATATATTGTCGAAGATAAGATCATGAGTGGGATATAAAATAAATTCATCTACCATTTCTTAAGTTTCGGGAAGTATCAGTTTTCTATTTCTTTCAATGTGATGCAAAATAGGTGTTGCATTTCCATGTAAATTTAGATAGTTTTCTAAACAATGTTATAGAAATTAATGTAGGTGAAAATTTAAATTTTGCCATTTAAAAAATGTTGTTTATTGGCTATGATTAAAAAACGCTGCTTTACATTCAAAATAGATTTCTATATGACTGATCAAATCTAATTTAAACATAATTTATTCACCATAATTCTGCATACATTTCCAATATCAACCGTATTCATAGGTGATCAGACGATGTTTGCCAAATTATTTAGATCAAACCTGCGATCGTACGACAACAAAACTGCCACCAGTTACACTTCCATTCACGCTTAAACATGTTTTCTCCATCGGCAAATCACGACGGAAAACTCCCTAACATGGAATAAACTGCGGTGTATATATGCAATCTTTTAAAAGATTCATCTCGAACACACAGCTGCATAAATTTCACTGAACTTGACCCGAATGTCCGCCACAATAATTTATGTGTTTTAACTGTAAGAGATTAATTATCGGTATGTATGTAGTTCGAGGCTCCCTCAAAGTTATTGTCCCCATTTTCACGTGTATTGAAGCAGAAGAATTTTCTTAGTCCGCAACAATAGTATTTGTACCATTAACAGGTTCGGTTTATATTATATATAGTGAGTTGGCTTTGGAATCGCATTGTCGAAAACTGTATATGAAGTTATGTCCACTACAACTGGTACACACATTCGTATAGGTGATTTTACGTCCAACTGTACTACATTCTTTAACTAAATGTATTGTACGTAAAGTGCGTAATTCCGTTTCCTATTGATAAGTCGCCAGTAAGCACGAAAGGGATGTGCACGAGATAATGCGTACCGTTCATGCTGAATTTGGTTTAACCTTCTGGTCCTATTTGAACTAATTTGTTACTAGGTGCGCAACGCCTAATGCACAATACTTAGTAGCTGTTAAATCAGGAAAAGCCACAAACTTTCGCTTCGATCGATATTAGTGATCAGACTTTATTAGAAATCGTTACATGTTTAACTTGATCGTAGTTTACCAACATTTGGTGAATGGTTCAAATACGATCCTGAATTAAACAATAATTGATTGCGCGGGTGGTGGTAACAACTCATTAAATCAAGTTTGCGAGCTTGAAGTAGACACCTGTCTCATTGTATTTAACCAGTCGTCGAACAGCATAACAAAACTACCGCCAGCCGCAAAAGATCGTGGATTATTTCACATAAAGTACTTGATTTTAAAAACTTTCATCAATACCTGCTTCATCAATGCTAATTAAGCTTATGCTAAATTTGACAAACTTAAATTAATATACAGGTTATCTCAGTTTGTGTTTTCCTATGGTCATGCGAGTAAACAATCCAAATGGTATCGAAACACGGCCACATTGGATAACAACCTAAATTGATACAGCCAGGTGTTGGGCTTCATTAAAATTGGTGGTATCTCGCAACAAATATCCTCAACAATATGATGGCGTATGAAGAATTAAAAAACTGAGACTCGTACATCATTTGAACAAAAAATATTCCAGAAATAAAATATGCATCCTTACTACTTCTTTTTGTAATATTTTGCTTTACCCGTTTGAGTAAATGCAATTATGAACATTTAGCAATTTATAGAAACTTCTTCTCTCTCTCTCTCTCTCTCTCTGTCTGTCTTCCTCTTTAGCTCTCACACTTTCTTTCCCATGTGCTCGCCCAGACGCTCACACTATATTTACTAGTCTACAAGTGTCTGTCATTATTGACCGATGGAGGCATTAAGAGGAATAATTGCATATTTAGGCCATAATGGTCGTTACTTCCGGGTTTGCGCTCTACATCGTCTACAATGTTTTTCCACTCTAAGACATCCCAGTCGAAAATGTACGTCTATAATTACTTATTGCTTAGTCAAATTCTGTGTAAAAATTATCACACGAGAGCGCAAACGACAATAACAACGAAATCACCACCATCATCATCCCCACCGCCAATAACAACAACAAAAATAACGTAGGCCCGTTGTACAAATGAGCGATCAGTGACTGCGCGGTTGGCGAAATTAACTATTTAAGTAAAGTTTGTGTAATTGAGATAAACACCAACCCAATTTAATGCAAATATATGTACACATAACAAAACCAGCCAGACATTTTAACTTTCCATGATCATCATCAGGGCATAACACAAGACGTCTAACGCAGTTCACGGCTGAATGTATACATGAGGTTTTAAAAAACCAAAATGCCGCTTTTACCATTACTAGTGTTGCACTCATTGAACATAACTGGAATGGCGGTAATAATTAAAAATAACAGATGGATTCACTTTTTTTTATAATCAAGGTTGCCGTCTTGATATAAACACCTGACCCATTAATTAGTTACATATGTCAGTATAAACTAATAATTGTATAGTGTAGAAAAGGCAATTCATCCAGTAGACCGGTTTCGTCCTTATTGGGAACTCATCATGTACTGGCCAGAATTTGCCGCGGACAGGACTCGAATCTGGGCACGTCTGCTTCGGAATCTGGTGCTCTAACCACTGAGCTATCCTGCCGCACACTACACTACACACAATTTTCAGTTATATACTAACTAATGTAAATTGGTTAGTCAATTTTTCCTTTAGGTGGAGCTCATATGGCATCCATTTAGACCCAAAGTTCCAACTAACCATCCCCAATCTGTCATCACTGAACACACACCACATTACATGGGGAAGTGGTATTGAAATGAACATTTATATAATTAAACGAACTGGATGAATTGCCTTTTCTACACTACAAAATTTTTAGTTTATACTGACATATGTAACTAATTAATGGGTCAGCTGTTTATATCAAAACCGCAACCTTGATTATAATAATTGTTATCACCACCCGCGCAACCAATGTTCTTCTAATTATATAGATGGATTCACTGTAAATCAAATAACATCGTTTACTAACCTACCAAGAAATCCATTGTGTTGGTAATCGGTAGGTGCGGCAGAATAGCTCAGTGGTTAGAGCACCAGATTCCTAAGCAGACGTGCCGAGTTTCGAGCCTTGTCCGCAGAAAATTCTGGCCAGTACGTGATAAGTTTGCATTAAGGACGAAACCGGTCTAATGGATGAATTTTCTGTTCTAGACTATACAATTATTAGTTTAAACTTACATATGTAAATAATTAATGGGTTAGGTGCTTATATCAAGACGGCAACCTAGATTATAATAAACGGTAGAGTATCGGTATTTTGAATATTTCAGTGATGTTTGCTTCTACAAAATTGATGAATATTATATATGGTGAGTTGGCTTTGAAGTCGCTTTGTCGAACACTTTATATGAAACCAACTTCATTACTGATTGATTCTACGTTCGTATAGGAGATTTACCGTCAAATTGCCACACATTCCTTGACCAAATATATAGTTGGTGAAGGGTTTAAATACAAACTCCTACTGATGAGTCAACAGTAAGCACGAAACGCAAGTATACATAAAAGTATAACTTTCGTTCATGCTGTTTTTGGTTCATACTTCTGGTCCTATTTGAATAATTTTTTACCAGGTATGCAATAAATAATATACAATAACATCGTTTCGTGGAATATTAGAACAAAATCGTGGGCTGTTTTAAAACTCAATGTATGGTCTTAGAATTTTTAACCACATTAATTTATGTTCCCGCTTGGAAAGAAATAATATAAATAGTTTTATAAGTATTGACAGTTTGGCATTCATGAAGTAGTAACCAGAAACGCCACGACAGTGATATTTCTGCTTCCGAGTCATGAAAATGGTCTGTTGCACCACTAATTCTGTGCACCACGTGGAATTTTCAGACTTAGACCAATTTTGGTTTTTTGAACGGGTTTCCTTCAAATTTAGTCTACTTGGCATTGCTTCCGACCAAACGTTACGACTGGCCTTCTGCGATCTATCATTTTTGAAGAGTCATAACACAATCAGGAAATCGATATTGAAGTATAATGGCAGGTGTTTATTATATATGTGCTATCGGTATACAATACAAGTTACATAAGACAGCATTTGCAAAGTATCAAGTAGACCGATTTCGCTCTATTACACACTCGTCAAGTACCATACAGAATTTTTGCGACCGGGCATCGAAAACAGACATTTTTGATAGGCTTTCATGAAGTAAACTACTGAGCCACCAATGCCGCATACCAAATGCAATTTGCTTGTGTACACCAACCTGCGTAGTTGGTCAGACTTGCCTTTAGGTGGAGCCTATTTGACATCGCTTTCGAACTAAGGTTGTAACTGGCCACCCCGAATCTGTCGTTATGCAGGAGACACCGTGCAACCATTGGTTTTTATAGCGGCATGTTGTTCGTCTTATTTTGACAAATTAGGAATATCATGCAAATCAAATGGATCGATAGGCCACGCTTTCACGGTCTGTATATTAGTACTGAAAATGAGAATCAAGTGAGCTTTTGTCCTTTTACTCTACGACAGGTTTCTGCCCCGGCTGAGCTCACCTTGGGACACCTGCGTTGCCGTTTGACAGATGTACCGCTCCAGTCAAACTCCCCGCCTGACAATGTCTTCAGAGCGGGTCGCACGCCACCAACCGGACCACCAGAGGCAGTCCAAGTGACCTGGAGTCGAGAAGAGAACACAAGGTACTCGACCCGACTGTGCTTAGCACCAAAACTATGTATTACGTCCCCGTTTTATTGAATAAGTAAAAAGACTATGCCATTAGTCGTATTTCCCTGACGGCCGTCAAGCCTCCTACCCAATGTTATGTTGCAAATTTTTCTCGTAAGCCATGCCAAATAGGCAGCACCTGTAGCAAAAATTTACCGAAAACAAGTTGGCATATAACAAAAAATCTGATTAGGCTTGCTGCATCAGAGAGCAATGAATGTGCTGCAATACTTCGAAGAAAATTTGCCCAGTTTCGAGCATTTAATGGGTGCCCAATAAGGACCAAGTAGGCTTACACGGTGGTTTTCAATAACTTTTCTACATATATATAACTCCATCGACAGTCTTCCGTCGTAATTTACTGATAATCACGGAAGATCGAAACGCGTCAGTATGTGTGAATGACGGTAGTTTGGTTGTTGTACGACTGGTTAAATACAACGTGATTGGCCCGTATCTAAAGATCGCAATTTAGCTTTATCGCGTTTAATTGCCACTCGAACAATCAATGAATGTTCAATTGCATATATTAATAATTTTGACTCATTTACTATCGACAAGGAAGTAAATTTACTAAAATGTCCATCTTCAAAAGCGAGTGTCCCGTATAAATTTGGTTATAATTTTCACATTTCCATTCAAAGCTCGACGCGTTAATTGCAGAAATAAACGCAATTGAACTTTGCATTAAAAATTTAACGAAAAAAGACATTAAAACGCAAAAATGGCGATTCGAAGACAGCTTGTGCGACCGACATTCTGACTTTCAGACGTGTCCAGTCAAACAATATCACTTTGCCTGTCAAAGGCAATAAAAACATCTTCCAGCAATCATGGCAGCGTCTGTAAGAAAGCAGCTTCATTGTTTAGTCGGCAGTTAATTAACGACATTCCCTACTGGCGCTTTGGGCAATACACCGCGCGCCAACTCATTCATTAAAAAATATAACAATTTCATTGTCCCATATGTTAAACTACGTTAAATCATTTTCAAATACATTTGACAATATATTTTATCTAGATATATAACCGTATTATATATATATATATATATATATATATATATATATGACTGTCTATTCAATTATTTAAATATCTATTTAACTACGCAAAGATTAAGCTTAGAATTCTATATAATGATCTAGAATTCGGTCTACAGATTGTTATTTATACATCTTACAATCTAGCTATATTTCTACCTATTTCCAATATATATATATATATATATATATATATATATATATATATAATTTCAGGCCATCCAAAAATTAGCCAATCCAGGCATTCATCTATTCACGAATTGCTCAATCCATCTATGGATCGGTTTATCTATCAAGCTTTTGAAATTCATATATGCGTGCGCGTAAAAATCTATTTATATTTATAAGTATAACTGTTTATCTGACTAATAGTTTGTTAAAACAATTTTATCCACTTCCGTTGACCATTTTTACTATTCCTCCATCAATTAACTAACTATATTTGGCATTGCTTTGTTTTGATTTATATATATATATATATATATATATATATATATATATATATATATATATATTAATGTATACATATCGTGTTTGTTTGATTTATCTATCTATTTCAAAAACCAATTTGCCATTTTGCCGATTTTTTATGCACTTTTATTCGAAATAAACCTTTACACACCCACCAATTTACCAAAATGTTCCTTTGCATTTTTTTAATTTACCCAATTAATTTTATTTTTTCTTTATGCGTTCTCGCCTTTAACAAGCCAGTTCGTGTAGCTGTTATGTCTTCATTGGTAAACTGTGTTCATCATTCCAGTTCTCTGTGTATTAATGTGGTCTATGAATTTTTCCATTCCTTCATTTCCTATTTCTTTCATTTTGCATATAATTTTTGTCCTTCCCTAACGAAACGCGACCACTATTAAGCCGGAAATGAAACTAAAGTAAGACTAGAAATTTTTACGTAGATTTGGGTGGGCATAAATTTCCCACGCCTCACCCGTCTTCGTGTACTTGTGTCCGCGCAAAATATTCTACTTTTCTGCACTATAGCGACAAAACTATGTGATGTAAAGTCTAATTTTGCAATAAAATAAACCGATTAGGCGTAGGGTTATTCTGTCTGTTCGAATATTAGGTATGTCTTGAAGCGTTAGTTTCCAAGGTTGGTGAAGATTGTGTATGGCCGTTCGTTCCACAATAAAATTTGAGGCATTTGCTAGTTTGAATCGGTTAGTTACTATGCTAGACATCTTGCAATATAGGTGATGCGCATGAGAATAGGTAAAAGAAAATGCTGTTTAATAAAACTCTTCTTGCGCACTCTTCAACAAATGAAAAGTGTGTGTCCTAGGCTTGACGCGCCTGGTAACCAATAACAAACTGAGTAAAACGCGAATATGGAATCCAGACAGCATCCAGATGTTGCCAAAGGCGAGAGAAACAGCTAAAATCGCACTACCACATAAAATCCAACAATCATTCTTCAATTATGTTCTCTATAGATTTACTGAAATAGTTTTAATAAAGTGAAGTAAAGTTACGCACAAAATTTTTATACAGCAAAAATCATTATAGGAATAAACTTTTACCCAATAATAAAAGACGAAATTAATATTAACTATATAAGTATACTGGAGGAAAACATAACGGTTTATATTATTTGTGATTGACGGTAGTAATGTTAAGTCGTATTATAAGTTACATTCATTTGAGTTAGTGCTTATCCTAGGCTCGCAGGCTTGATTTAAAGAAGAACGGCGATAATCCAGTTTCGATTTTTTCATTCTTTTTATAAAGGCATCTAGTGTCAATGAAGTAGAAGAACTTGAAATAATCACTAATACAATACACTTTTGCCAGTTTTAATGCGTATAATAATTACCATCAAGCACGCATACGTTTGTTGTCTTTATTCAAATCAGGGTTGCTATCTTGATGCTATCACTAATCCCATTAAATATATATTAGTTAGGATAAAGTAATAGTTGCATAATGTAAAAAAGTACAATTCATCCAATAGACTGATTTCGTTCATATTCGGAACTCTTCAAGTTCTGCCCAGAATTTACCGAGTACGACGCTCGAACCTGAACACGCCTACTTCAGAATCTGTGACTCTAGCCTTTGGGAAACCCTACCGCACGCTAAACCCAATTTTCAGCTACATACTAACTATTGATTTTTTGCCTGATTATCGGGTTGCGATCCGATTTGTTTGCATTCGCTGTCTTCCTGATTTTTTCTCCATAATTTTCGATCTCCGGATATGGAGATCTTTTTCAACGGAACGACCATCACCTACTAAGTTGACAATCAATATTTCAAGTGGAAATTTTAGTTTAAATTGTCTCATTTATACTTGTTGTAAGATCTCTTAAGCAAAACTTGTTTTTTTTTAAATACTAGGTACGCACACACAGACGTGGCATACGCTTATCTAGTGATAAGTCAGATGTTGTGAAATCGCTTTAATTTCACTGGGATGAGAGTACACGTGCATTAGTTGATTACTCCTCAAGCAAAAACAAATGAGAATACATACACACAGGCATGGCGTACGCTTATCTAGTGAGTCGTCAGTAATTGATATTAAATCACTATTCTCATTTCGAAGCGTACACATGCAGACATACACACAAACCATGTGACATACACCTAAATAGTATTTTTTTTAAAAACAAATTATGCGTAAGAGATCTAACAACAAGTATAAATGATAGAAAAGGTGTGGCTATTTGAGGTAACATATAAGCTCCACCGAAAGGAAAGGCTAACCAAAATAATTAGTTAGTATATAACTAAATATGTGTAGCGAGCGGGAAAGTCCCTCACTTATTATAATCAAGGTTGCGGTCTTGATATAAACACCTGACCCATTAATTACTTACATATGTCAGTATAAACTAAGAATTGTATAGTGTAGAAAAGGCAATTCATCCAGTAGACCGGTTTCGTCCTTATTGGGAACTCATCAAGTACTGGCCAGAATTTGCCGCGGACAGGATACGAACCTGGGCACGTCTGCTTCGGAATCTGGTGCTCTAACCACTGAGCTATCCTGCCGCACACTACACTACACACAATTTTCAGTTATATACTAACTAATGTAACTTGGTTAGTCAATTTTTCCTTTAGGTGGAGCTCATATGGCATCCATTTAGATCCAAAGTTCTAACTAACCATGCCCAATCTGTCATTACTGAACAGACACCACATTACATAGGGAAATGGTATTGAAATGAACATTTATATAATTTAAGTCCCTCACTTGCTAGAGTAACCGATACCGAAGCAGACGTGTCCAGGTTCGAGACCTGGCAACAGTAAACACTGGGCGGTTCGTGATGAGTCCCCAATAAGGACATAACCGGCCTACTGGATGAATTGCCTTTTCTTAATTTTACAATTCTTAGTTTATGTTAAAGAATGTATGTATATAATGGGACAGGTGTTTATATCAAACTAGAAATTTGATTTAAATAATTGTCATCACCCCTGTCACAATAAATGATTTCTTAACAAAAAACATTGTTTATCAAAATCAAGTTTGCGGTCATAATACAGTTATTTCCCGTCTTGTCAAATACAACTGGATTGGTGTTTACTTGAAACTCGCAAACTCAATTTAAGGAAAAGCTCGAGGTCATATTAAGAAATACTAGTCTCTTTCGATTTAATTAGCAATACAACCGTCAGTCAATTTTTGATCAACAAAACTGCGATCCCCAAGCCGAAAGTAAAATGTTTGTTATAATAAAGAAACTAACTCTATTGTAACGTCCTATTATCCCACATTCCTCACCCAAATATATAGTGGTTAAATGGCGTAATACCCGCTCCTACTGATGAGTCGCCAGTAAGCACGAAACGAATGTGAATGAGATTATACTTTCCGTTCATGCTGTCTTTGGTTTATCCTTCTGGTCACACCTGAACTAATTTGTTACTAGGTTCGCAACACCTAATACATACTTTCGTATATATATTAGTTCTCCGCAACAAACAGTATTTAACTAACTCTATTTGTAAAATCTATATTTGTCAACATTTATGAGGTTGAACAAAAAAATTTGCCTACCCGATTGTGTAAACTAGGTTAGTTGCCCTAATACAGCTACGACTGACAAAGTTTCTTATTTTATTTCATTCCGATCTGCGTGGCTACATTATTTATTCCAAATAAATAGAACTAACCTAATTGGCATTCTCGTCCAACAAAACCATCTTAGGAAGAAGAACCCGCGGCCGCATCTAACTGTTTGATGTCACAATTTATAAATAAAATCAATGATTATGCCAATGTTGTTAGCCAGATAACTGCTTCCGCGAACACATTCGGCATTATTAGATGGTTTTCTCGAAATGAGCTTATTTTAAAAATATCATTCCATGAAGCACTAGCCCAATAAAAATAACAACTTCTACCATTGAGTCGGCTAAGTTTGCCAAATATCTGACACTCATTTCGTGTACATACGTACATTTTTATAGCTCTACTGCCTGACGGTAGATATTCGAATTTTGCCGTTATTCCTAGGCATAAATAATTCCGACAATAAAACCATTCTATTTATTAAAATATTCATATAAGATATTAAGATATTTTAATAATAAACATATCTCATATATATATATATATATATATATATATATATATATATATATATATATATATGCGTGTATATACAAATATTCACGAGTATGTGTGTGCGTTTGTGTGTTTAATTGTATCTTTGAAAAAGGGAAGAATTAAGCATATTTAGTCGAAATAACGTTAAATATTAACTATGCCGTCTTATCATCAAAGGTTTCTTTCCTCATCGGAATGCGAGTAATGAAGGCTCAAACAAGCCGTGGGATAGTCACACAGGCCGACAGACATGCAGCCTAAAAAACATGCTTAATTATTGAAATATTAACAGTGATGTAAATGAAAATATTTCAGCAGTTGACGCTACACAAGATTTATTTTCATAAGAATAAAGATCATGCAGATAACGATGATGAAAAGGAGAATAATATGATGATAGTCCTGGTAATGTTGATGATAAAGTTGAGGCTACAGATGATGAGAAAGAGAATGATGATGTCGATGTTGACACGGATAACAATTATAATAAGGAGGTCGATTATAATTATGGAGCCGAAGAAGATTATAACATTGTTAACGATGATTGTAAAAAGGTAGTCCTGGTTCTGATGAATATGATGAAGGGAATGATAATGATGACCATGAAGAGGAGAAGGTAATGGTGTAGATGAAGCCAATGGTGTTGATGATGATGATGATTATGTTTATGATTATATTGCTGGTGATAATAGTATTGAGGCTCACGAGCATAAAAAGAATAAGACTTTTATGATGATGATGATGATGGTCATGATAATGATGACTGCTATGATGATAAAATACATGATGAATCTTATGATAAAGATGATGAGAAGGATGATAATGATAATAAAAATGTTGATGATGATGTTACTCCTGATGATGATAAGAATATTCTGATGATGATTTTGTTGTTGATTATGCTTATTATTATGCTGATGATGATGATGACAATAATAATGAGCTTGTATATGGTAATTTAACGCGTTTGCCGCAATTTATGATGACTTCGTTGATGATGTTGATGCCGCAGTTGATGATAATAATGACAATGGTAAGGACGATGATCTTAAACATGATGATAAGGATGGATGTTATGATTATAATAAAGGATATTATGATACTTAAACTAATGGTTATGGCAAGTATAATACTGAAGACACTAATGATAATGATGATGTTAATGATAATGATGAGGTTGATGAAGATGAAGATTTTAATTAAAAACTAACTAATGAAAACTCTTACGGTGATTGTTTTGACGATTATGAGTTTGATGACAATGTTGATGATGGCAATTATAATGAAAATGATAATGAGGATGTTAGCGATGATGATGCTGTTTTTCATGCTGTTCATGGTGACGACGACGATGATGATAATGAGGATGATAATTTGATTCTAATAAGGATAATGCTGGTAATGATGATGCTGTTTATGATGATAACAATGTATATGAAGATGATGATGGTGAAAAATGTGATAAGAATGAATGTAATTATTATTATATTACAAGAGATGATGGTGATGATGATGATAATGATACCTATAGTAATGGTGATTACAATGTAAAGTGTATGTTTGCGATAATGGAGCGGATAATGCGGATTATGACATGAAAGATTGTAAAGGCTATATTGAAAATAAGGCCAAAATTCATCGTAAATTCACAACTCAAATTCAAAACCGACGTCATGAATAATTAAGCAGAAGAAATTACTCGCAAACGAATGACAAATGTCACCGCAAGGCAAATCCTGAAGAGACAAACCTACGAAATAACCAACCAGTTAAGCACAGCCTGCCCACGTAAAAAATATCAAAATATGTGAAACGTGAATTAATGTAACCATTTTTCTCAAATGCGGCATTATTATTTCCATTAATAAAAATAATTCCTCGTAATTTCCAAAAATCATCAATCCAGTCATATATCGAGATATATTTTTGATTAATTATGTATATATATATATATATATATATATATATATATATATATATATATATATTTAGTAGAATCTAAGTATTAAAAAATTTTGCAAAAACAATTCATCAGGTAAACTGGTTTAGTCCTTATTCCGAATTCTCTAAGTACTTGTCAGAATTAGCCGCGACCGTGACTCGAGCTGGAGAATATATTCTACAGAGTCTTGTACTCACCCACTGCGCAAGCCCTGCCACATACCAAACACAATTTTCATATATATATATATATATATATATATATATATATATATATATATATATATATAATAACTTTTGTCCTATAGTTAGACTTTCTTTTAGGTGGAGTGTCTTTAGCATTCATTTAGACCTGAAATCCTAACTAATCATCCACGACCTATCAATGAGTAATAGACACCTGGAGAAGATCTAGTGATTTAAAAAGTTTTAATTCAATATATATATATATATATATATATATATATATATATATTAATGACATACCCTGAGAATAAAATTTGAAGACCAATTTAATCTACCTTAAATAACATTGTCTCCTTCAAGTTAGATATCTGCCTTTTAGATGTCAGATGTGCTGAGAGTAGGAATTGTATTCATGATAATTGACAGCACTTTCCCTATGTCACGGGATGGTGCATTGTATGCTATTTTATATTTTACCTCAACTATGATTAAATCAATAAGTATAAAAGGATTTAATTTAATATAGATATCGGTAGAAGTATTTATGAACAGATTGGTTTACATAACTTGCATAATTTATTACTATTCCCTATGACCTTACAAATTTGGATTTTAGAAATAGATACAACAATTTCTAAAAATTATGAAATTATACTATCTCACTGTATTCGTTTCTATGACCGTAGATGTTTGCATATGTTCACACAGATAAAATTTGCTCTAGCTTAATGTAAATCTCTTACTTTTTCAGAAGCCAACTGACGTTTCAAAAATATTTTTAGTCGTATTGTATTATCATTATCTGAGTTATAAATTATATAGTCTTAACATTATTTTTACATCTAATGAATAAATGCATATATTTAACATAAAATTTATATATATAATTATAATGTATCTTGATCTTTTATTTCATAAAGAGAATTTTTTGTTATTTACAACTCTCCATTATAATATATAATTGGTACATAAAATTATCGCTTTAAAAGTGAAGCTGGACCAAACTCGTCGCAAAATAGAACGGGTATATATATATATATATATATATATATATATATATATATATATATATATATATATATATATAAAGTGCGTATGTGTGTCGATGAGATTTGATAAAGATAATTGTGTGTTTTTCGGGTTCAATTGTTAATTAAGCTTTCATTGCCCCTATTCACCTATATATGTATACAAACATTCAACAAGTCGTTCACCTGTATGCATTCAAGAAAATCGTACTACTTCAAGTAACTATCTTACATAATTTGTTTCACTTCTCGCTCTAACCAACAAATTCAATCTCCAACTAACCAGTTTTCCTTCATTAAACAACAATATCTTCACAAAATATTCAACATTCTCAACAAACAATGAACGTGGAATCACCAGCTGTTTAGAGACATTTGAGGACATTATTAGGTCGGGCCTGTTAAGCTAGTCATTTTGAAAGTAATATTCTTAGACTAAAAGGCGCATTTATTTATGACTTGTTTCTGAACTTCGTGTCAAATTAGCTATTATCCGTTATTATTGCTGTCTAGCTCATTCACTTTCATTCTCTCCCTTCTATCTGTATCTTTCACTCTCCTTTTTCACCCGATCTCTTACATTGATAATTTTAATTAATGCTCTTCCAAAATTTTTCAACTATTCACAAGCTGTCGAAATATAGCAAAAGATTATTTAGAATAAATAATAAAGACGTAAATTGGATAAATGTAGATAGATTCATCGTTCCAAGAATATTGGTTGCGCAGGCGACAATGACAATTAATTTAGTCAAGGATGCGATCTTGATAAAAACACCAACCCCATTATAAATATACATTTGTAAGTATAAATTTATAAATTGATATTTTGGTAAAGACAATTCATCCAATAGACTGGTGTCATTATTATTGGGAACCCTTCACATACTATCCAGAATTTAACGCGGACAGGACTCAAACCTGGGCAAACATGGATATTTATATATTAGCAACAGGTTAATTAGAATTTAAAAGTTGGATATACGAACGTCAACGTGTACACAATAATTGGTCACATTAAAGTGTTTCTTGCGTGCTTACTCGCCTATCGTATATAGTAATCGTTGCTACTTGATTCTACGGCGTTTTTAATGAACAGTACGCGTATGGCAGGTTGTTGAGGGACGGAACCAGTGAGAAATTATCAATCACACAAACAGAGACACTTTGCATTTTGAAATGTAAATTAATCAAGATTTTATCGACCTACACGTGCTAAAAATAGACCCGTTGTAGCCAATGGCGGCAAAAACACAAAAGAACAGTTACAAATTGCAATCTCATGAATAAAGTGCATCTCATTTGTTTTTACTAAATCTATATTGGCTTTGAAGCGTAGCGCTCACACCGGCCGACGAGCACGCTATAAGAATGAAGTTCATGCGTGAACAGAATTACAATCTTTGTTAATTAAATGAACATTGGTTGCACGAGCGGTGATAACATTTACTTAAATCAAGCCTGCAATCTTCATATAAACACCTGATGCATTACATACAAACATTTTCAATGTAAACTAAACATTGTTAAATGCGGAAAAGACAATTCATCCAAGTAGACCGGTTTCGTCCTTATTAGGAACTCATCACTTACTGTCCAGAATTTGCCGCCGACAGGGCTCGAACCTGGGCACGTCTACTTCGGTTACTGGTGCACTAACCACTGAGCCACCTTGTCGCACACCACAAACAATTTTCGGTTCTATGTCAACTAATGTTTCTTCGTCAGCATTTACTTTATGTTGAGCCAATTTGGTATCCCTTTAGATATGAAGTACAAATAACCATCAACAATCTGTCATTATAGATCGGACATCACGCTACATAAGGAAGTGGTATTGAAATTAACTTTTATATAATTAAACTAGCATTGGTTGCGCGGGCAGTGATAACAATTACTTTAATCAAGGTTGCAATCTTGATGCAAACAACAGTCCATTATGAACTTACATTTGTCAGTTTAAAATTAGTATTGTATGGTGTAGAAAAAGCAATTCATCCAATTAATCTATTTCGTCCTTATTGTGAGTAATGTACTTGAAAATTTTATAATGGCAATGGAAATTTTTAGGGAATTAAGTATGAATACTTGAGATAAAAATCAATCACATTTTATCGAACTAGATTCGAAACATAGAAACTCTACAGTTAGAATTTGTTTGTTACCGAGAACTCATATATATGCAATTGAGTACTAGGCATTGCGCATCTAGTAAAAAATTATTTCAAATATGCCCAGAAGGATAAACCAAAAACAGCATGATGAGTACGTATAATCTGAAGTGCTTAATAGAGACGCTTTAGCGGGAGCCGGTATTATGCCCTATACCCATTACATATTTGGAAGAAGTGTGTGGGAAAAGTTTACGGTAGAATCTATTATACGTGCGTGTAAACCTGCAGTAATGAAACTAGCTTTATGTAAAGGTTTCAAAAATGCGACTTCAAAGCCAACTTAATAGATGAGACATGTTCCGAGTCTGTAAATGGTACCAACACTATGGTTGTCGTGTCAGTACCTGATACTAACACGACGGTTGCCGAATAAGTACATGGTACCAACATTATGGTTGCCTAGTCGGTAAATGGTACCAACGCAATGGACTTTACGATATGCTAAATTTCACCCAAATTGAAAATTATAAATACTTTTGAACACCAGTTGCTATAGGAAATCTATGCACTCTGGCTTTGATCGACATCAGTTCTCATTTTCATATCAAATAGTCACTAAAACGTTTGCTCGACTGGAAATTTCGGCTGCACAATTTCCATATAGTTACGACATAATAATTCATAGCTTTCACCTCACGCGTAGGAGCTGTTAAACTAAACAAAAATAATGGCACTCGTGGACATAACATTTCGTTTTGCAGTCAGGGGAATATTATTGACGAAGCTTTCGCCAAACGTTTGTATTTTAAACAATCCAACAATATATTACGCGGATGGCGATAATCGTTTTTAAAACAAGATTGGTTTGTTGTTCGACTGCTAAATAAACATGTACCTAATTATCGGGTTGCGATCCGATAATCAGGTGAATGATATATTTCATGTCGCGCAACATGTTCCTTTTAAAAATAAAAATATAATTTTAGCTTATCTAAAGTTAGCAAAGTTAATGTAAAGCTAGTGTAATTACCGGAATCTTTTCTCTTCGGGTTCGACTAGTTAAAAATAATATTTGTATACAATTAAAGTCGATATGTTCTTTATCGCTATACCCACACAAATGCAAACATATCACCGATTGAACAACTTATAAATACAGCAAATGCTCTGAAATATATAACTTTTGGATATTTTTGTGGTGTAGAACCAATATATAAGTAGAATTGTGTGTTAGGTGTTGCGCACCTAGTAACAAATTAGTACAAATATGACTATAAGGATAAATCAAAGAAAACATAAACAGAAAGCAGAATCTCGAGCGCATTTGTTCCGAGCTTTGTGGCGACCCATCAGTAGGAGCCGGCATTAAGCCCTTTACTCACTATATATTTTGGTGAGGAATGTGGGAATGTAGGGTGGTACAATCTTCTATACTAATATGTAAATCTGCAGTAGAGAAACTAACTTCATATAAAGTCCTCTACAATGCGACTTCAAAGCCAACTCACTATACATAATACCGGCCTAATTTCCCACATTCCCCATCGAAATAGATAGTGGGAAAGGGCACAATATCGACTCCTACTGATAAGTCGCCAGTAAGCACGAAACGGATGTGCACGTGATAATAAGTTTCGTTCATGTTGTCTTCGGTTTTTCCTTTTAATATAATTTCAACTAATTACTTCTAGATACGCAAAACCTAACGCACAATTGCATATATATTAGTTCTCCGCCACAAAGAGCATCCAACTTTAGCAAGTTTGTTTATGTAGAATACGGAGTGTATGCAAAAGCAATATGTACGAAATGTGTTATCTCATGCACCTGTGAATTTTGCACATTTGGTTAGGTAATCTTGCAAAATTGAGGAACATTGTCGCCTCATGCTGATGAGTTACCTATAAGCAGGAAACGTATGTGTACAAGAGATTACACATGGTTTCTTACTGGTTTTGCACATGTTTCTAGTAAAATATGACTCACCTTTTTCATAGCTAACCTATGCATGTTGCCATGACTTGAGCCAGGATTCTAACATGAGATTCTGGTATTTAACGTTGGTGTGAATATTTGAGTGAATTTATAGACTATACTGATATCGCTTCAACACTGCTAGTATTCAACATAACAGGAATATTAATTACGAGATGTAATATAAATACTGGCTCAACCCAACACATTCTATTGTTTAATTTAAGCTAACACAAAACCATGAATTTCAAGATTAGGCACCAGTGTGTTGTACTCATGCAATGCTGCTTATTATTATTAAATATTATTATAATTGTTACTATTATTATTATTACTGGTATTATCACTATTATTAATAGTATTTTTATTAATAATTTTATTTATATTAATATTATCATTATTATTAGTATAATAATAACAATTCATATCGATATTGTCGTTTGAGGTATTAATTAATATGTGTACCATGCAGGTATACGAGAGTGTATAATTTAGTCGTCTGCAACCATGAACATGGGAAATAATATATTCCGTTCACTACTGCATAATTAGGAAGACGAATTCTAGAAGTTGGATTGAACTAAAATATTTTGTTGTATAAGTTGCAGACCTAGTTAGAAAGTTTGCAAATGTACTTTTCATTTAGCTGATAATTATCTGAAATTTTCTCGACCTGATATGCCAACAAGTGTTAATTTGAAATATATAAAACCATAATTCGAAGGAATGTCATACTTTAGTACATTCCCAAAGGGCTGAAAACAAAACTGAGAAAAAATTAAGATATACCGCGTACTCCTGTCTTTTACCATATCCGACAAAAACAAAAATAAAATTAGATTAAAACATATATAGAAACATTTATAAGTAAATGATGGATATAGGTTTATACTCTATATATATATATATATATATATATATATATATATATATATATATATATGTATAAATAAAGTATAGTATAAACTAAGCATTGTTTAATTTAGAAAAGACAATTCATCAGATAGATCAGTTTCGTCAATCTTGGGAACTTCTCACATAATTTCCAGAACTTGCCACGGATAGGCCACGAACCAGGGAACCTCTGCGTTGGAATCTGTTTCTCTAACCAGTGAGCCACCTTTCCACGAAGTATTAAACGAACATTGATTTCGCAGACTGTAATAACAATTATTTATTTAAATCAAGGTTGCGATATTGATATAAGCACCTGTTTTGTTATGTACATATAGGAATAAAGAGTATCGAGGTAGGTTCCAGCAAAAGAAAATTCTAACTATAAGTATTAGATTTGATAGGAGGAGTTTCAAACTCCAAATAAAATATAGTTCTGTTTGAGTTCGACGCAAAGAAAAATCTGCACATTATTTGAAATGATTCCAATAAGGACGAAACCGATCTACCGGATGAATTGCCTTTGCTACCTGATGCAATAATTTATATATATATATATATATATATATATATATATATATATATATATATATATATATATATATATATATATATATATATATACAGTCATCCGATCTATAATAATAAACTAAACTAAGCACGAAACGCATGTTTTGATGAGTGTATACCTTACGTTCATGCTGAGTTTGTTGTATCCTTCTGCTCCTATTAGAAGTAATTTTTACTAGGTACGCAATGCGATATAAACAATTGGATTTATAAGTTGAATAAACTTACAAAAACTGCACTAATTGTGGAATATATTGGCCTTAAAATCGGAACACGATTTTTGTATCAAAATATGGAATCAAATTATTTCGGAGAATCATACAAATGAGCTGTGCCACATGCGTTCAGACTCATATAATTTTTTATTCAAAATTTACTAGATATTGCATTTGTGACGAGGTATGACCTTCATA
Organism: Eudiplozoon nipponicum; assembly: GCA_029291075.1. Classification (NCBI taxonomy): domain Eukaryota; kingdom Metazoa; phylum Platyhelminthes; class Monogenea; order Mazocraeidea; family Diplozoidae; genus Eudiplozoon; species Eudiplozoon nipponicum. Next base: position 82,728 of record JAQBSW010000327.1, read on the forward strand.
TAAAAGAATAGTACCAGCTGTTATACGCCAACTTTATTTTGGCTCTACTTTAGTTCAACATTTGTGCAAATTAGCAAAACGAAATTTTATTGGCGCGAATTTGAGGCTTCTTTCAAAATGTAGTTGAAATTACAAGCTGTTCATCAGTTTTATCTTGACATAAATAGTCTTATGTTATCCAGGCTACTTGCATAATAAAATGTAGAAGCAAAACCACATTTAATACACACACATATGCACACAATGCCCTGGTTTTTGGTCATCGTAGGTTCAAATCTATTGCGTTTATTCAACTGATAACTGAGAATGCTTCAGATTTTAGTCTCTGCAAGTCACAGTTCGTTGACATATTTTATTTCGAAATATATGTTACAATGATCCATGAATTGCTAATCTGTTAGTTGTGACATTCTCGGTCCATAGTGGGTTAAAAAAATTGAACAGAAAGTGATCGTATATGAATGAATTTTGTGTGTTTGGGGGGGAGGGTGTATGTTTTCTTGCACTTTCGGTGTTGTTGAATAATACACAAAATCAACACCGCTTAGTCCACTTTCATACAAACATTTGTCAGTATAAATTAAGTATTGTGTAATGTATTGAGACATCTTCACGTACTGTCCGAAATTGGCCGCGGACCAAGGAGTTACCCTGCAACACATTACACAAAGTTTTCGGTTATATACTAACTCAGAAATTTTGGCTATCATTTCCTTTAGGTAGAGCCTAAATAACTTACTATCATATAACAGGTAAATACTGCTTGTTGCGGAGAACTAATAAAAATGCAAGTATGTATTAGGTGTTGCGAACCTAGTAACAAATTATTTCAGTTGTGACCAGAAGGATAAACCAAAGGCAGCATGAACGGAAAGTATAATCTCATGCACATTCGTTTCGTGCTTACTGGCGACTCATCAGTAGGAGCCGGTATTACGTCCTTTAACCACTATATATTTGGGTGATGAATGTGGGATAATAGGACGACACAATCTCCTAGACGAATGTGTAAGCCTGCAGTAGAGTAGCTAACATCATATAAATTCTTGGCAATGCGACTTCAACGCTAACTCACTCTATATAATATATATACCGAGTCTGTAAAGGATACTAACACTATGGCTATTGTGTTAGTAACCGATACCAACATAATAATACCGAAAAGGTAAATGGTACTAACACTATGGTTGTCGAGTCGGTACATGGTACCAACATGATGTATATCAATTTATGCTATAGTTCACCGAAATTGAGAATTACAACTTTTTCTGAACACCTGTTACTCCAGTAAATCCATACACTCTGGACTTGATCGATATCAGTTATCACATTTCGCGGTAATATATATCATATATCTGCCTTTACAGAACAGACAGTACGCTACATGTGAAAGTGGTATTTATTTGTACATTGACATAATTCAGTGAACATTGATTGTGCGAGCGGTATTAACAATTCATTTTAAACAACTGTCCCATTATGTACATACATTTTTCAGCAAAAAATAAGTACTGCATAATGTAGAAAAATAAAATCATCCAGCAAACCGGGTTCGTTTTTATGTCACGTACATTCCAGCATTTGCCGCAGACAGGGATTGAACCTAAGTACGACTGTTTCGGAATATGTTACTCTAAACACTAAGCCACTTGATTTATATAATGGTATCACTGTATGCGCAACCAATGTTCGTTTAACAAATTTTATTCGCGCCGGCATTGGTATTTATTTCTGGTTCGGCATGAAATAAATTTCTGTTTCGCGAGCCTTGCTTTAATGTATGAAAATGAAATCGTACTTTAACGCAGCACTGAACTAAGCAGTGTCCCTTCTTTCTCAACTGGACTAGTTATACATTTACATTTTACTCACTTGGTGCCAAGTCACAAACATTAATTTGGCTAATTCAAAACGGAGACATCTTACTTTCGCATAGTATGACATACATATAATAAACTTCGTATTTGTTAAATGAGCACATTAATATTTAATCAATTAATGTAATATTATGCATGTAAGTAAATGTAAAGTATTTTTACCAAAATATCAAATATATCTTGAGATTCATAATTTTAACGGATAGACCTTTATGTATATAAATATATATATATTGGAACAGTGGATGTTGTCCCAGACTCCGAAGTAAATGTGCTCCTGTTCAAGTTCTATACGCGGCAAACTCTGGATAGTATATGAAGAGTACCTGACAAGGACGAAACCGATATATCGGATGAAATGCCTTTGCTACCTCATACAACATTTATTCACACCGACAAAATATGTTCAATCGAATTGGCAGATTTCTTATATATATATATATATATATATATATATATATATATATATATATATATATATATATATATATGAAAGGAAACAATATTATCAATTTGTAAACGACGGAAAGCAGACAATTGCTTCTTGTGGATTGTTTATGATTGCAGGCATAATTGCTCTGATTGCTTATCAGCAGTTTTATTGTCCTAACTACACTGTGGAGAATGCTGATTTGGAGAATCATTAAACTGTTCATAAACCTAAAACCATTGATGAAACCTTAGTCCGATGATTCACGCATCTCACATGCGATTATATATATATATATATATATATATATATATATATATATATATATATATATATATATATCACTGAAAACCTTTTTGCGATCTGTATTTGTTATATTAATAATATTGCTCGCGAAAGTATGGTAATTGTTGTAGGTCCAAACATTTGGACAGTTGAGACTAAACGGATAACCAGGCCTACTGTAGACATAATTACCGGTTCCAGACATTAAAGGCATTTATGTCTGCTGATTAGCAACCAAATTAGAAATTAATTTTGACAGTGCTTGTAGGAAGGCTTAAAATGATGTGCTCTGAAGCATACACGCATTATCGTCATGCAGCGGATCCGACTAAAATAGAACCAGTACATTTTACTTACTACCTATTATTGCCTTGTCGGGATATTGTGTCCATTGTTGTATATCTTGAAAAAAATGTTCCCTGTTTTTCAGGCTTTAGTGTAATGTAGAATTTTCTTATTCGCAGCGTATATTTCGTGTCTACAAGTTCACTTCATTTCCGTTGCCACGTCATTGGTGACAACTTAAGTTGATCTAAACTATTTTATGTCGACATGACTGCAACACTGTTCATGAAATCAATGATTTCGTGAGTGGTGCTTTCGAAGATTTAAGTCACGTTTTTTATGCTTTTCGACTAGTAACATTCGGGAATAATGATAATCTTAAATCCGCAAATAATTGTATTCCTTTGTTACCAGATAGACCATGTCCAAAAATATAGGTGTTCGAACCCATTCCATGAAGAAGTAAAGGGGAAGCATTCTGTTCAAATAGAACGTGAGATTTCGGCGTCATTATCAGCATTGCATTTTGCTGCATGTGGCTTGTCGATTTTCAAATTGTGGTGTGACATTCTATTTATCACATTTCTGCATGCAAGATTAAGCGGTAGAGCAAAATTAACCAAATAGAACATAATTAACAAGTTATTTTACCACACTAGATATGCAATTTCCTTGTGCATCCCACCTAATAAATAAAAAGAGTTAACAAGTTTGACGAGAATATACATACACCAATATTGTTAACAAGTTAAAACACAAACCTGGCGAGAAACAACCGAGAACCACAATTGTGTGTCTATACGAACACACGATTTAGAAATAAGATTAAATAGCTGAAAAGAATTATTTTTCTTAATATTAAGTTGCTAAAAATGCAATTAAAATCTTCCGTGATTTTAATTTAATGGGCACAAAATAAATATCTTGTACAAATAAATTTTTTCTCCACATAGCCCTCAAATGAGCCACTAAAATGAAGAATTCCAGGAATAAAATCCACGAGATGATACCTTTTGCTCATAGTGAATTTAACATACTACTATAGTGATATTCGAACCAAACTCTTTACTGTGTGCATCATAACGAACATGTCAGTTATTAAATTTAAATGAACATTAAATGCCTGAGCGGTGAAAACAATTAATTAAATCAAGGTTGCGAGATTGTTCAATGTATTCGAGACTGCTAGAGGTGAGAACCGTACATCTAACTTTAATTTCCATATATATTCAATTCGGTTTGATCCTCTATAGTCAGTTTGCCGTCGTACTCTGATGATGATCATAGAAGGTCGAAACGCGTCAGAGCGCTGCGGCTGGCGATAGTTTTGTTGTTTTTTTGGACGACTGGTTAAAAACAATGGGATTGGTGTTTACTTCAAGCTCGCAAACTAGATTTAATAGAATTGTTACCACCACCCGTGCAATCAATTATTGTTTAATTGTAATGAGCTAGAAATATTTTATTTCCATTTTGCATACTCACCGCGAATTTTACAAATTCATGTTTTAATTCGTCGTCAGGTGAATTCATCATGTCACAGCATAAACGTATGACACAATTGAAGATAGCACAGACTGCAAAGAGATATGCTAGCTAATTAGTTGTACGATCTGACACTTCGCTACTAATTTAATAAAATGGGATTGGTGTTTTACTCAAGCACGCAGCTTTTATATCGAATTTCTTTTCACTACACGCGCAGTAAACGATTTTTAATTGGAATAATTTATACACATGTGTTGAAAAATCCAAAACAATACTTTTGTGGCTGCACAGAATTCATACGACTGGCTTTTTCAGGCGAGTAAAATGTAGGCACGAGTTCCGGGGACAAGAATCGCGTAAACGATTTACTATCATCATCCTCGTAGGTCGCTTTCATCTATCCTCTGATGATGGTCATCGAAAGTTGAAATGCGTTTGACTGTAGTTTTGCAATTTTGTACGACTGGATTCATAGAATGGGATTATTTATTATTTTATTTCAGCCAACTTTAGTCACATTCAATATGAAATGTTTCAATAATCGATTGATTTTCCAATTCAATATCTCGTGGGATTGATTGTCATCGACAACGTGCAAAATGTATTTAAAGAACTATTCATTTGGTTAAACCATGGGAGACATGCGTCAAACTGACTTATGCCTATCCGACTGCATTGTTTCTAGGTACGTAGTGTCTATTACACAAACGCCAATATACTATGTCTTATCAAATAAATATTGCACATTTTTTTAATCTATCACACTGCACTATTTTTCTGTGGTGTCTTCGATTAATTACAACCAATTTTATTGTAGGCTATTATCTTCTACGCATTCATTGAATTTTCAATGAAAGAAAGAATGCGAGAGAGAGAGAGAGAGCGAGTACGAGATTGTGGTATTTTGTGTGCCACAGTGCTGATTCAGAAATTTTATTGTCATGACGTTAGTGCAAGAACAAAGACAGTTTACTCTGAATTTAGGTGCCAAAATATCTGTCGAGTGTGCTAAAAAAACTTAATACACTACTCGATTTCATGCAGTGCATTGTCGTCTGTCTGAAGTTTCCTAAAAAACAGCAGCTCTCCAGAATATTTATGACTTCTTGATTGCAATTACCAAACATATATGCACGGGTGCACTAGGTCTGGGGGAATTAGTAACAAGTTAGTGCATTTGACACAAGGCGTAAAAAACGAATTCAGCAAGAATAGAACATTGAATCTGAATGAACCACGTGTTTTGTGCGTATTAGTAACTCATCGTTATGAACTTGAAATACTCCTCAAAAGCCCACTGTATAATTGGCCAATTAATGGAGGACAAATAAACGGGCACCGTTCAAGACCTGCGCGTTTCAGAGCTATATTATAACCAATATAATGTCTGATTAGATACTGTTTATTGCGGAGAACTAATTTATATTCAATTTCATATTAGGTGTTGCGAACTGAGTAACAAATTAGTTCAAATATGATCAGAAAGGTAAATCAAAGACACCATGGACGCGAGATATGAGCTCATATGAAAAGCCTTTTCTGCGCAATGCACAGGCGTCAATGGGATTACACAGGTAGTTCAGGCTGCATTCCGCATATTCCCTTATTTTATTTAAGCCAATTTGTTACTATGTACGCCATACTTGATAAATAAGACATAACATTTGTTAAAATACCTGGCTCCAGAGCGGACTTCCGTTCGTTCGGGGCACAAAAGAAATGTTCGCCCATTCTGTCGACTGTGACAAGAGGCCGAAACTATAGTCACTTAAATGGACTATTTTTAAGCTAATATTTTGCGTTACTAAATGGACAAACTGGGCAACGACATTAGTTATTAAATATACAAGTCCTGTGAAATAAATGCTTCATGCGATGAATTTCCGCGAGGTGCGTTCGCGGGTTGGTGCTTTGCACTATCCGTTTCACAAACAACCAATTGATCACCATTTTCCAGTATGCATGTGTTTTGTCTTCGATCAGGCTGATAGGGAAAAGCAACAACCCGCGAACGCACCTCGCGGAAATTCATCATATGAAGCTCGTACTGCGCAACAACCCTTCGAATACATGCTTGTATGTATGACTATGCCAGGCACAATAAAAATAATAATAAATTTTATGACGTGTAGAGATAATGTACACGTGCTACAACAATAGTAAACGAATGAAACTCAGATTGCGGCAGAGAACGTTCGTCTACTGCAGCTACTCTGAAAACCGTGGCATATCGAATGAACTGATTGCTTTTCCAAGTAGCATTACCTGAAGTATGAGTCAATTCGACATTGGCTTGGATTCGAAACTCGGTCTCAACTTCCTCCATCTTTCAAATCATTTAGAAGCGAGGAAACGTTCGACGTTGTCCTCAGCTCGTTAGACTAAATATAAATTTATAACAAAACGAACATTGGTTGCGCTGGCGGTGAAAACATTTACATTAATCGAGGTTGCGATTTCGAAACAACAAACTGATCCATTATGCACATATTTTTGTCAGTAGACAGGTTTAATTCTTATTGGAAACTCAGTAAAATAATTGTTATCACCAACCGCGCAACCAATGTTCGTTTAATTATATAAATGTTCATTTCAATACCACTTCCCCATGTAGCGTGGTGTCTGTTCTATAATTGCAGATTGAAGATGGTTGGTTTGAACTTCAGATTTAAAGGAGTGTCATATAGACTCCACCTAAAGGAGCGGCTAACTAAAAACACTAGTTTGTATATGACTGAAAATTGTGTGCAGTGTAGTGTGCGACAGGATGGCTCAGTGGTAAGAGCACCAGATCCCGAAGCAGACGTGCCCAGGTTCGAGTCCTGTCCGCGGTAAATTCTGGCCGGTACATGGTGAGTTCCCAATAAAGACGAAACCGGTCTACTGGATGAATTGCCTTTTCTACATTATACAATTCTTAGTTTATACTTGTCAGGTGTTTATATCAAGATCACAACCTTGATTAAAATTATTCTTATAACTGTTTTTACACGTGTTATGGTAAATTATATAGAATACAACTCAAAATAATATCGCGCTCAACAGATTGCCGATATAACGCTTGGAAATATTTAGACTGGTTTTGTTAATATGATTTCTTTCATTTATTATCCTGTAAAAGCCGTTTAATTTGTTTCTTTTCATGGATCAGAGCAAAATTAATAAGGATTTGATTGGAGCTGATATACCTTGCTAAAACTAATAAATCTACTCGTAAGGACCATAAAATTATCCCTTACTAAATTATGCATTAGTTATTCCACACCTAGAAACAAATAAGTTTAAAAAGGACCAGAAGGATATACCATAGTCAGAAAGTGCGAATAGTATAACTTCAAGTACAAATGTTTTTATAACTGTAAAGCGCTCTATAGAAATGAGTATTGATGAAAATAACGGAGTTAATCTCAAACATAGTCTTCGAAATTTCGACTTTAAAGCCAACTATATAAACACCTGATCCATTAATTACTTACATATGTCAGTATAAACTAAAAATTATATAGTGTAGAAAACGCAATTCATCCAGTAGACCGGTTTAGTCCTTATTGGGAACTCCTCATGCACTGGCCAGAATTTGCCGCGGACAGGACTCGAACCTGGGCACGTCTGCTTCGGAATCTGGTGCTCTGACCACTGAGCCATCCTGCCGCACACTACACTGCACACAATTTTCAGTTATATACTAACAAATGTAACTTGGTTTGTCTATTTTTCCTTTAGGTGGAGCTCATATGGCATCCATTTAGACCCAAAGTTCCAACTAACCATCCCAAATCTGTCATTACTGATTAGACACCACACTACATGGGGAAGTGGTATTGAAATGAGCATTTACATAATTAAACGAACATTGGTTGCGCGGGTGGTGATAACAATTATTATAATCAAGGTTGCGGTCTTGATATTAACACCTGACCCATTAAGTACATACATTTGTCAGTATAAACTAAGAATTCTCAGTTTATACTGACATATGTAAGTACATTAGTTAGTATATAACTGAAAATTGTGTCTAGTGTAGTGTGCGGCAGGGTGGCTCAGTGGTTAGAACAAAAGATTCTAAAGCAGACGTGCCCAGGTTCGAGCCCTGTCCGCAGGCACTTCAGGCCAGTACATGATGAGTTCCCAATAAGGACGAAACCGGTCTACTGGATGAATTGCCTTTTCTACACTATTTACTTATTAATTTATACTGGCATATGTAAGTAATTAATGGATCAGTTGCTTATGTCAAGATAGCAACCTTGATTATAAGAACTGTAATCACTGCCCGCGCAACCAGTGTTCGCTTTATACTAGAGTATGGCAAAAAATAATTTTGTAAAGAACTAGAAAAGGATATGGGCTCTAAACCTTTAAGCAATATGATACAGAGTGATATAGGTAAATGTTTGCTTCATCTTTTCCGTAGATCAAGCTTGCGTGCTTAATATATTCACTAATTCTCTTTCATCCAACCAGTTGCACAACATCTATTTAAATCAAGTTTGCGAGCATAATATAATTACTAATCAAAGAGTATATCTAAACAGTCGCAAAATATTGAAAAACTACCTTAGTCTAGCGCGAATAGAAATCGATCAAAAAACAATGGAAGCACTAACGGTGGAATAAAGTTATTTAGAAGCAAAATGTTAATTTTGAGGCATATTTTGATTCGTACGTCGAATAAACAGACAAAAGAACTGTCTAGTATAGAGTAAAAATTTTGCTTTAGAGATGCTAAAATTGATCAGACTTTAGACCTGAAACCATTTCAATGTACAGAAGAGTATTCTTTGTTAAAATTACTTTTTAATGCCCTTAAAATAGTAGTCAACACAAATGAACGGGTTTTTAACTAATGCTAATTTATCAGTTTGCTGATTAATTTCAGTTTTTAAAAAAAATTAAAGATATTAACTTCCAAAACTAATACAAAGTGGTCTTCTGATGTGACGTTTTGATTTCCAACGTTTCCATCTGAGGAAAAATTATAACACGGACAGGAAACCGAAAAGTAATTCCATTTTCAGTCTCAAGTCATGCAAATTTTTTTTGCCATCGACAAAAGAATTCCATTGTTGTTTAATTGGAAACATTCATAAACGGATGGAAGATGGGGCATTAGGAAGCCTATCATCTCCAGTGTTAGAGAAGGTTTCTTGGGCCATCTTGAAAAGCTTTACTAAAGAAAGGCATCAGAAAGTTTCCCTAATATACAGCTTATTTTGATGACAATATCGCTGTTTTCAAAATGCAGATCGCAGGTTCTAAAACTGATTTAATTTACAAAAAAGCTCACATGAACATCATTCTTAAATTATAAAATAGGAAAGGCTACAGCCTAACTTTGTTGGATACGTTACAAAAATTGTTTAAGGTAAATAAAAAGAAAAAGTTACCTTGCATTAAACAAGTCTGCACAGTATTGTGTTTGTACCGTTTCATGGTGAATTATCTACGGCTCGTTTCTGTCTATCACGAATGGACAAAATGAGTAAGCGATATTTTAAATATGATGAATATAAAAATACGCACTATTTAAGTTCTAGAAAAACAGATTCCGAAGCATACGTGTCTAGGTCCGAACCGCGTCCGAGGAAATTTCTGAATAGTACGTGATGATTTCTCAATAAGGACGAAACCTGTCTTCTGGATGACTTTCTTACATTATAAAATTGTTAGTTAATACGGACAAATATATTATATAATATGACTGGTGTTTAAATCGAGATCGCAACCTTTATTTAAATAATTGTTATCACTGCTCGCGCAACCAATATTCGTTTTATTATTTGTATATGTGTTTAACGTCTAATGAGCATTTGCTTGAACCAATAAGGCAAAATGGATATTTTGATTCAACTTGCCAAATTTTTAGCCCCAAAATCTTTTACAAGTATAAATAAGTGTTAAATTTCGTTTAAAAGGTTAAAATTACAATTACTGGTAGCTAACATAACACTTTATAAGCTTCTGCCATGTTTGTGTGTGTATATTACTACAACGAATTCAGTTAAATGGAATTAACCAAACGTGTACGCTCATCTAAGTAAATTAAACCTAGCGAACAACAATTAGAGTTTCACTAGATCAGCATACACAATATATTTTCCTGTCAGTGTTTGTTTTTAAAACTGAATTATTCAGTTAAATATGATTAACTGCACGCGCACGTTCCTTCAATTGAAACTAGAGTGGCTAATTACCTTGTCCTTGTGGGAACCCACAAGATGTTTGCATCCGCAGTTCACCTGATTATTCCAGATATTTCGACTTCCTCTTTCGGAAGTAGCTAAAGTCAATTACATTCCACATATGTCAGACTTGGTGTTCTACTCGTACTTTGTTAAATAAAGTATTTAAGGGTGTCATTAATGGTTAAGAAGGGGGTAGTCGCAAAATCCTGCTAAGGTAAAAGGCTTAATTAAAACGAAAATTATAAATCAAATGAAGGTTAGAAAAAGAAATTTAAAAGACTGCCTACTAATAGAAAGTTCATAATAATATATGCAAAAAGGTGATATTAATTAGATTTATACACTATAAGAGATCTAGGTTAATATGTAAAGTAAGATAACAGGTAATTAAGGGTGAAATTGTGATTCGCCTATCTAATTTTGTTATTTCAGACTTAACACACTCCCAATTATATCATATATCATTCTTGATTTTATTACATTAAGTTGGTACATATTAGCAGTGAGTATTTCTATCAGCCTACCTAATACATTCTTCCTATGTTTTATGACAGTTATGGCACTGATTCTAAAATACCGATTCTCACTCCTAACGAATGATCTTAAATCAGGTTACGAAGGATACTCGAGTAAGTATCCATCCTATAAGTATTGCTTTCTAATTATGTAACATTCCCAACGAATTTCAATTCAAGAAAAAGTAATTCATAAGATTATTCCTTTCCAATAAAAAATTCGATTTCACTCACTCGATAAGCTAAGTTTAGGAAATTAATTGTATCATCCTCCCTATGATTTCAAATAACCAATATGTCATTTAAGAGTCGTACATGAATTAATTTATGTTTTCATATCTAAAATGATATTCTTCATGTAGAGTGTGACGTTAATTGCGATCATAACTGACGAAAGTTGTCCCATCGAGACAGAAGCTGTGCATGAGATTGTTATCCTCATAATATGTCTAGTCAACTTAAGACTTGCTTCTCATATTAACGAACGATCAACCAGGAAACGCCGAAAGAATTCCAGCGATTTGAGAACTGGTACATTGGTGTGCGTCGATACCACATCTAAACTTGCCAAACTGTCGTTTGTATTTAGCTCACATGTATCGAAAACCACATCCGGATGGCACAAATTCCTCGACGTGTAATTTAAGAAGAATGAATATTTTGCCATTCTATGACATAGAAACTTGGACATGTTGTATGTTGAGGATTGCAGGACATGAACAATAATTGCCAGAGGGTCACCCACACACTGGACACAAATATATTTCATTCAATGAAATGGTCACCCTTATTTAAATCAAGTTAGCGAGCTTGAAGTAAACACCAATCCTATTGTATTCAATCGGTCGGCAAACAAAATAACAAAAATACCACGAGTCGCACGCACTGACGCGTTTCGTTTTGTTATTTTGTTCGACGACTGGTTAAATACAATGGGATTGGTGTTTACTTCAAGCTCGCAAACTTGATTTAAATAATTGTTACCACCAACCCACGCAATTTATTATTGTTTAAAGTATCACCATGTTATTAATCGTATTACAGTTTAATAATATAACTTACATTTGCAACTAACCGGTAGGCTTTTTATTTATTTCAGTGTATACTAATATATTATCCGGTTGTTTATAAAACATATGATTGTAATTATATAAATTCATCAGATCAGTGGTCCCTCCTCTCAGCTGTGAAGCATAGATTATTTTAAATTTCCAATTATTATTCGATAATAGGATTGTTAGTGTTGAATTGGATTTGGCGCATAGTAACACTCTCATACAAAGTGATACACTTGCACCCAGATTGTGTGGCTTGATTAAAGTGCATAGGCCTGGTGATCCATTAATAATTATATTCAGCGTTCAACATTCCACAAAAAATCATGTTTCTAAGTTTCTGGGTCATAAAATATGAAAATATTCCCATTTGTTAGACCATAAAAATTAGATATGCGGCTCTCACCTCTAGTAGTCTTGTATACATTGTACGTGACAGGAAATGTCGGCTGCACAATTTCTATGCAGTCAGGAACATTAGCTGTTTGTCTTTTACCTGAGAAGAATTGCGTTGTTTTACTGGTTTTTAGTTTATTTCTAGATCTGCATAGCAGTGTTCAAATAATGATTAAAAAATTACAGGTAATTCTAAATATTGGTATTTTAGAAAGACGTACTACCGACTAGTTATTTTTATTATCCACGCAAGTTCTGCAAACGTCCACATGCTAAAACCTTATTTTCAATATATTCATTTGTTGCCTTCATCCATTTTTAACATTTTATCATAAGTAGGCTTTATATTTTATTAACTATTGAGCATTCCTCCTTACAAACCAGTAACACAACTCGTAAAAACTTAATTCAACAAAGTCAGAGTAAAACATATGTAGTAACGAATAGATTTTAATCACTGTAGCTTCACTTAATGGCAACATTTGTTTAAATCAAGTTTGCATGCTCGAAGTAAACACCAATCGCATTGTATTTTACCATTCGTCGAACAAAATAGCAAAACTACCTGACATTCACATGTAATTTAACACTATTCTTGGTATTCGATAAGTTTTTTTATGTTACAAGCTTGCCATTGACAATGGGGCGCAGAGTACGACACTAAAAATGTACAATGGACATAAAAACTTTATTTCGCACAACTATGATCAAGTATTAAATCAATTCTCTGTCCGCAAAACATTTCTTTAAAAATGCTTAAAGGGGAATTGGTTAGAATCGATAAAGTGTAGAGCCAGAATAGAAGATTACATAAACCTTCCAATTAAGAGCAACGCTGTTTTCCACATAACACAGTGTTTAGATTATCTTACTTTTAAACATTATTTTGGTATTTTATTTAACCAGTCCTCGAACAACATAACAAAAATGGTTAAATAAAATGGGATTGGCGTTTACTCAAGCACGAAAACTTGATTTAAAGAATTGTTACCACCACCCGCGCAATCAATTATTTTTTTATGACATATGATTTCCATTCGGTAAATATAATAAACGATTCAAACACTTATAAATGTTAAACGAACATTGGTTGCGCGGGTGGTGATAACAATTATTATAATCAAGGTTGCGGTCTTGATATAAACACCTGACCCATTAATTACTTACTTATGTCAGTATAAACTAAGAATTGTATAGTGTAGAAAAGGCAATTCATCCAGTAGACCGGTTTCGTCTTATTGGGAACTCATCAAGTACTGGCCAGAATTTGCCGCGGACAGGATACGAACCTGGGCACGTCTGCTTCGGAATCTGGTGCTCTAACCACTGAGCTATCATGCCGCACACTACACTACACACAATTTTCAGTTATATACTAACTAATGTAACTTGGTTAGTCAATTTTTCTTTAGGTGGAGCTCATATGGCATCCATTTAGACCCAAAGTTCCAACTAACCATGCCCAATCTGTATTTACTGAACAGACACCACATTACATGGGGAAATGGTATTGAAATGAACATTTATATAATTAAACGAACATTGGTTGCGCGGGTGGTGATAACAATTATTATAATCAAGGTTGCGGTCTTGATATAAACACCTGACTCATATGTCAGTATAAACTAAGAATTGTATAGTGTAGAAAAGGCAATTCATTCAGTAGACCTTCGTCTTATTGTAACTTCGTAATTTGCCGGGACAGGATACGAATCATATCGACGTCTGCTTGGAATCTGGTGCTCTAACCATCTGAGTTATCCTGCCGCATACACTACACACAATTTTCAGTTAGTACTATCTAGTCGTAACTCTGGTTGGTCAATTTTCTTTAGGTGGAGCTGTATGGCATCGATTTAGACCCAGTTCCAACTGGTTCCTCGATGTTCACTGAACACACACATTACATGGGGAATGGAATGAATGAACATTTATATAATTAAACGAACATTGGTTGCGCGGGTGGTGATAACAATTATTATAATCAAGGTTGCGGTCTTGATAGCTCAGTGGTTAGAGCACCAGATTCCGAAGCAGACGTGCCCAGGTTCGTATCCTGTCCGCGGCAAATTCTGGCCAGTACCTGAGGAGTTCCCAATAAGGACGAAACCGGTCTACTGGATGAATTGCCTTTCTACACTATACAATTCTTAGTTTATACTGACATATGTAAGTAATTAATGGGTCAGGTGTTTATATCAAGACCGCAACCTTGATTATAATAATTGTATCACCACCCGCGCAACCAATGTTCGTTTAATTATATAAATGTTCATTTCAATACCACTTCCCCATGTAATGTGGTGTCTGTTCAGTAATGACAGATTGGGCATAGTTAGTTGGAACTTTGGGTATAAATGGATGCCATATGAGCTCCACCTAAAGGAAAATTGACTAACCAAGTTACATTAGTTAGTATATAACTGAAAATTGTGAGTAGTGTAGTGTGCGGCAGGATAGCTCAGTGGTTAGAGCACCAGATTCCGAAGCAGACGTCCCCAGGTTCGTATCCTGTCCGCGGCAAATTCTAGCCAGTACTTGATGAGTTCCCAATAAGGACGAAACCGGTCTACTGGATGAATTGCCTTTTCTACACTATACAATTCTTAGTTTATACTGACATATGTAAGTAATTAATGGGTCAGGTGTTTATATCAAGACCGCAACCTTGATTATAATAACTTATAAATGTTTCATAATTGTGTTAAATAGGCGTACTATTTATTTTCAGCCCGATTACGATTCCAGTAAGTAGATGTAAAAACTTCGCACCTAGATTAAGGTGATAGAGGTAAGAGAAATTATTTTTGTACATAACATAAAATTCTTCAACTGTAAAAGAATATGATGGCAAATCGAAAACATTTTGTGATTAAATTTAGAAACCAATTTTTTATAAAGCTAGTGTAAACAAAGAAAATAAATTTGGCCAATTTCCTTCTACGATATATATATATATATATATATATATATATATATATATATATATATATATATATATATAATACTATTAAACAATTAGTGACTCTATTTAGTCCATTTCTACAGAGATGTATGTTAAACTTTGAATATGTGCATGAAATACACGATAACGAACTATACGCGGGAAACGTTAATATTATAGCACGCACCTGCAAAAAATAAACAAATAAAAATTTCACCATTTACGACTTTATGATGTTTATTTAGTTGAGGATTAAGGATGTTTTTTTTTAAATCGTGTTTGCGAGCTTGACATAAACACCAATCCCATGTGTCTAACCAGTCGCACATTGAAAACTAACGTCAGTCATCTGTACTGACTTATTTTAAAACTTGCATGAACATTATCAGAGATCTACGGCAAACTGACTATCGAGTATCAGATCGCAGAGATACGAAATAGACACCCTTATTTTAATCAAGTAGAAGAATCCGTACCGAATGTAAATCAGTATCTAAAAATGAATGACGATATTATGCCTCAGATAAACAGTCAAAATATAGGGAGATGTAATTAAGCTGATGTCGAGAGATGTTCAATGTCCCGAGTAACACTTTCAAGCTAAGAAAATAAATGTTGATGGGGTTTCTATTCCAATTTAATTCTAATCAGGCGTGCGTAAAGTTTTAAATAGTGAATGAGGATAGGAGGATCATGGTTTTACCAGACTATTCACAAAGTAACAACGTAAAATGGATTGCATGTAAAGTCTACGAGCTGATTGAAGACGCCTTTTCCATAGTTATTAACATTTCTCACTAACTAGAGAAGGTGGAACGCATAAGCATGCATTAGGCGTGTATGAAATCTGATGCATGTGGGTAAGCCCATGCACCCGATTAAGGTAAGAAGAGGGGAACGTAGAACTACATGTGAGTCTAGACACGTCTGATGATTTAATCTTTCATGTCATTCAGCAGAGGTTGTGCATCAAGTTAACTGGGATGGCTGTCGTCACGTAACAGAATAACGATATTACTTAGGAATTCTATTGAAGTTAACTCCAAATGGAAGGGCAGTAAAACAGCGAAAAGCTTAATTTGTAACTTGGGGCACGACAGCTGCATGTAACATAATCGAAAATTAGCTCCAGCAAAATGTTAATAACACTGGAGTAGGATTAGCGTATAGGATGAGACTTTATACATTTACATTTTCGTAATCAATTCTATGACTATTCATAATATCCTCATTTAAATTTACAGCCTATTAACTTAATGCCTTTATTGCATACATAACTAGTTGATAAGCATTCCATTCCATTTATCAGCTTTCCCTACAATTTTAATATGATATTTCTATTAGTATTTAATTTCTTGACTGACCTTCGTTTATTTTAACTTCATATAGCAATTAAGCTAATTATTTACGCATTAAATTTGAGATGATTTGTCCTTGCATTATTTTACTCCTAGTGCATATAATTTGTATTACTTTCCTTTCTATATAACAATTGACCTGGTCCATAATTTTCCCATTTTATATGGTAGGAAATACTTTAATTATCTTCGAAATAATAACAATGCCTAAAGTGAATAGTCAAAACACACATACACAACCCGAAACATAATACTTGAGTCTTCCGCATATATAGAGAAATTGACATTAAGTGACTGTAGTTTTCTGAACTAACAGTTGTTATATAACCTCACATATACGAGACTCACGCCCATCTAATGAAAAGTCAAATAATTATTATCATTATGAAATCTGTCAGTCATAAATTTAAATGAGCCCGGTCAAACGAATTTTCTCTACGTTTTTATTAATTGTGTATATTTTTCTGTGGTGAGCTGTGTACTGACGAAATTTAAACAAACATTCATTGCACAGGTGGTGGTAATAATTCTTTAAATCAAGTTTGCGAGCTTGAAGTAAACACCAACCCCATTTTGTATAAAGCCAGTCGTCGAACAACATAGTAAAATTATCGTCAGTCACACGTACTGACGCATTTCTACATTCCACGATTATTATCATAGTACGAACGCACACTAACTCGCAAGGATCAAACACAATGTATATATATATATATATATATATATATATATATATATATATATATATAAAGCAAAATTATATATGCCGCTCTCACTCCTAGTAGTCTCGCATACATTGTAGTTAACTGGAAATTTCCGCTGCAAAATTTCTACGCAGTCACGAAAATTTTATTTTCGTAGCTTCTATATAGGATCAAACGTTGACTTATATGTAAATTATAGAAAGTAATCTTATCTCTAGTAATCTCGCACACATTGAAACATTAATCGTTACACAATTTCTATTGCTATAATGTGCAACTGACTGAAGTGTGCAATTTAACGTACATTACTATTATCAATACCCATGAAACAAGGGAGTGCTCAAGTGCAGACTGAAATTAATCACAAAATTGAATCAAATAGTTTAATTTGTAATTGTGTATTAGGAGTTGCGAACATAGTAAAAAAGCAATTATAAAACGAAGCCAGCATGGACGAAGGTATAATCTCATGTGCACATTCGTTTTTGGATTACTAGCGACTCATCTGTAGAAGCCAGTATTACGCTCCATACCCACTGTACATTTGAGTGAGGTATGTGGGACACTTTGGTTTTTAATCTAAACCATATATATATATTCGCAGTTATTGATGAAGCTGTGTAGATTGTTGATGCCAGTGCACACCTTTGATTAGATTACTCCCAGCGTCCATCGAGAATGTATTATACTAATAAAAATATAAATAGCAGTAGTCATAGTAGCATTAATTATTTTTAAATACGAAATAATTACTGCCAACGAATAAAATACAACACGAAGTGATTTATTTGTATTACTTACTATGAGTGAGCATTCAACACAAAATTTGAAGCGAGTTGAGCAACAAAAAAACAACTAATTAGAGTGCAAAATTACCTTCCGCTGTTTTCTCGAGGAAGTGCTAATGAATCCATATTGTAAAATTGGATATTTTATGCGTTGCGCAAAAAAATTCATTTCAACATTGTTTGTCTAATGAATAACAAACAAGGCTTCTAAAATCAACATTCATATTTCTGCATTACCTTTCTTATGATAAAGAGTACGTGATTATGACGGTATATTTTACCGCTGCAATAGACAAACCACGAAAAACGCTTCAACTTCTCACGTGAGCATAAAAGTTATCGTTTAACGACAAACTTACCTGGTTATTCTCATGGACAGACAGTATCCTTGTAGATCAAATAAAGTCAACGCGTTCTACCCAATTCAACTAAACAATCAGTTAATGAGCAAATGATTTCGTTAGAATATTGGTGACTTAATGATTATGCAATTGACTTACGCAGTCCGTCGTCTGGGTGTAAATAAATGTGAGACAAAAGTAGGGAGTGGCAAAGGAAAAAGCAAGTGTAGGCAATAAATTTATTTTAATATGTTGATTTATTTGTTTAAAAATAAAATATATGAAATACAAGTAGCGATATTATCATTAATAATAATAAAGTAGTAACAATAAATGTTGTAGTATTACGAGTTTAATTCGTAGAAAAAGAACCGATAAAAGTTTAAAAGATCAATTACAAAAATTGTTCCAATGGCTAGCTGCCGTAATTAACATTTCCATACATTGCTACGCATTAAATATTAAAATTAAATTTTCGTAGCTCTAAAAGGCATTTCTACACCGAAAAAGCCTAAATTTATTGAATTTGTAAACCATCAGGAGCTTAATTGGAAGAAGAGGATTGGAAGATTATTTAGGCCGAGAAGAGGAGCGATTTCATTAAAATAGACTAATACAAATGTCACAGAACGTTGCGTGGTATTCCTGTACGATTCAATTGATTTATATATATATATATATATATATATATATATATATATATATATATATATATATATATATATATATGAAACAAGATATAGATACTAAAAACACAGACTTGTATCAGGGTTTGAGCAATATGTCTGTGGGCAAAGATTTAGCATGTTTAATTCTCGCCGGTAGTCCGAGTAGCTACCGGGGAGTTCCCGAATTAGGACGAAACCATGTTCTGTTAAATGGACTGCCTTTAACTTCCTAAGTATTTCAACCTTTTATTCCACCTATATTTGTATATATAAAAGTTGAAGAAGACAAAAATAACTAAAAGTGAAACGCCTAAAACAGGTAGTCTATGAGAAAGTAGAACGCCAAAAGTTACCATACCGAAAAAACTTGTAGCAACAAAAAAATTATATTGAAGATGTGAAGAAATATTTACATCAATGAAAGGTGATCTTAAAGATACTCGGCCCGGAACATACAACTAGGACAAAGTTGATAAACACATATCACAATTTGTTTAGACACGGGCATAGTAATAGAGATGGCCAATTCTAGAAACTTTGAAATAAGACAAGGCCAAACGTGGATTGTATCAAGAAGGCTGACAAAGTCCAAGATTAAAAGAATTTAAAGTTGCCTCGTCCTTCGTACGTCAGCTATTTTAGTAGTCACAATTTAAAAAGAAGCGCGAAAAACGAAAATGTTGATAAAATAATTGATAAACTAAAAAAATACTTTACAAATTAGTCGTTCTAAAAATATCAGTAATCCATATCATTTAGTTCATCTTTATAATTTTAAAAGAGAGAGAATCTGTTTCTATGCGCACGTGCGTTTATATGGTTAGAAAGGACACGTCTAAACATTAAGCATATATTGCACCAGCATTAAGCAATTAATTAAAATTTGATGTTACACCACTGTATATTATGAATATCATAGTTGCGCGCGGCAAGCCGAAAAAACAAAAGATCGCCGATGCACCGTGCCACGCGAATGGAAACCATCGGCACATCACATACGTAACTTCCAAGCAGACTGTCTTTACAATTCAATTCACAGGCTTGCCCGATTTCCACCCGTTATTAAGCTTCCAAAAAGTAAATTTCATACTTTCTCGATAACTCACCCTCGCCCTACTCTACCTCCATGCTTCGTTATTATTTTAAACGTTCACCATTCAAACGTACTTTTCTGCACATAGTGAATTCACAAAACCATTTTAAATCTAAATAATTAATAAAATTGATAAAATCGACGGATACGTATACCAGTTGGACGATTAAACAGCTTCAAACTGACGCCTACCACACAAGATAATAAACAATAAAGAGGCATAACCAACCTTCGGCCAATATGGAAAAGCAACTTTTGTGTGAAATCCGCCAAGAATATCATACTTTTCTCAAATAAAGATATCTGTGTCTTAACCGGATCTGCGTTTTGACCAACGCAGCTTTTATTGTTCCAGTAGTTTTCTTCCTTTAAAATATAAGGGCTACATTTATCGGTAGCCTTCTTCAGTTGGTCCATCCTCACAAGTTTAAAAAATGAAACAAATGACGCAAGCTTGCTTCTACTACTGGAACAATAAAAGCTGCGTTAGTCAAAACACAGATCAGGTAATATCAATTAATCCAGTTTCGCAAAAACAATTTTCATTCAAGAAACATTTGTGTCTTAACGCAAAGAAAATCCTCGATTTTCGTTGGATCTTAGAACGTTTATGAAGAGTTTGTTAGACATAAACATCAATTGCAGTCGCAACCACATAGGAGAAAATTTGGTTCGTTAAACAAAAACATTTATATGAACATTTAAGGAGAAAGTAGAATAATGAATGAAATAGTCACATGTTTATAACAGAAAGAAGCTAGACAAACCTACATGAGTGAAGTTAACGTGAAAATGAAACAAATGACATTAAGAGGTTCGTAGACCCCGAGGAATACGTATTTACAGTAACTGAAGAGCACAAGCAAAGAATAATAGGATACAAAAATGGCAGAACGTAAAATGTAGCTGCTTAACGTAAAGTAGTATCGCAAAATTGCAATTAGGCGGTAAATAAGTGCACAATTCCACATTTGAATTTGGTGTTAAATTCCATTACCGTACAAACAAGAGGGACGATCATGAAAAGCTAAATGATGGGCGTACACTAATAACAAGGTAGGTTGATAGAAAAAGGTATAATCACAAATCATAATCACCATCATCATCATCATCATCATCATCATCATCATCATCATCATCATCATCATCATCATCATCATCATCATCATCATCATCATCATCAACAACAACAACAACAACATCATCATCATCATTATCATCTCACCATTATTATTATTATTATTATTATTGTTATTATTATTATTACTATCATCATCATTAATTGTATTACGGGAAAATCAACAATGCGAGGGTAGTGATAACGAAATTTGAAACCAAAATTTCGAGCTTGAAATAAACACCCATCCCATTGTACTTGACCAGTCGCAGAGAAAAAATAAGCTACTGTCAGTCACATATATTGACGCGTTTTGCAGTTTCTATGATCATCATTTGAGTACGATGGAAAACTGTCTAGCGTGGATTAAACCACAATGCATATATATATATATATATATATATATATATATATATATATATATACATATATATATACATATATATATATGGAAAGCAAAATTAGATATGCAGCTCTCACCTCTAGTAGTCTCGCATACATTGTACTTGACTGGAAATGTCGGCTGCAGTCACGAACATAAACTTTTTGCAGCTTTCTCCACATTTACACCAATAACGCATTGAAGTAATCATAGAATGACGCTCATTTTGCCATGTTTGTTCGACTGTTTAAACAAAGTAGGATTTGTGCTTATCTCAAGCTTGCAAACTTAATTTACAGAATGAATAAAATATAAGTATTTTACTTTTAAAATCGAATTACATACTCATTGGTTGATCAGTCCAATTTATTGCCTATGTTGACATTTGGTTTCAAATTCACTCTCACATAAACGATAACTAGAGACATGCATAAAGCCACGACCAACCGGCCCAGTGCGTGACAACACAGCGACGGCACAATAACATGATCTCATTTTTACTGCCCGTAATGAATGAAGTTTAAACAAACCAAAATGCTGATTGCACAACTTATGTTCATTTGGCGAACTCGGCTACTTAGACATTTAACAAGCTAATAATTCATTCAATTAATAGCTAGATTCATCATATTGCAAGTCTTCGAAAGAAGTCTCCTTATCACACCATTCTTTAAACTGACGTAACTTAATTTTCAGTATTAGCTAATATAATGCAATCCTCGGTGTCATTCGATCTATTGTGCATGTAACTCGGAATACGCATGAAATATGCAAATTGTGCACTGATGTGCAATCATGTATAGGACAGTAACAGGCATTCTAATGTCAAAGATTTGCTAGCAATGGGTGCGAGAAATGCGCAATATCAGAATTGAACTTGCTGTGCAAGCGAATATCAGCAAAAACCCCCTCGAGGAGATAAGGCTACTTACAACGGAGCTGAAGTTGGAAGTAAATCTATGCCCAATGGTCCATCGCCATGATACGAAGTCAAAGATACGTGAAAAGCGCTCATGCGCAAATCAAAGCGCAAATGGTTAATAGATGGTGGAGTTAGTAGACTAATCGTGAGCCAAACCAAACAGTTGCGCAAAACGGCAAATGCAAAACATCTGCTAGGAAGTAATTTTAATTCTATTTGGCAATGCCTCAGTGGCTGACACAAATACAGCGGCCAGTAATCGAACGCATGCCTGATTGCTTCAGCGACATGCAGCTCATATACAGCGTCACAAGATCCAATTCAATAGGCACCATATCAGAATCTAAAGCATATTCCCGCGCAGTTGGCATAAAATTCTGATTTTTATTCAGTGTACACGCACTGTGACGCTAAGGAATTGTTGAAAGACTGCAAACTTACGCGCCTTGGATTCGAAATCCGTAGACAGTCGTGGCACACAAGCGCGAAAACAAAATCTGGCAGATAGATTTTCAAGTGCCATATGATGGGAAAAATTAAGCTACACTATACAATTCAAACTTGATGTACTAATTACTACTGGATAACTTGCAAGCCACAAACTCTCTGCTCCATAGATAGACTCAAAGATTCAACTATACGCCAAGCATTTACGCGCGTACACTTACAACCACACAGCACATACATGTTCAGCCAAACTTGGCACCGTAAATATCAGTAGAAAAAGTGGCAAGAAAACGAGAAATAGCGAAGGGAAACGAAGAACAGAGGAGAAAGAAGAAATATCACAATGGGAATATGAGACATGACAAGATTTGAGACAAAGAACAGACTCGAACCCTTGGGAGTAGACTTTAGTGCGTATCGAAAAGAGAATAAAATTCTGATTAAGTTTGTCGGAAATTTTTCGTTTCTATTGTCGGAAATAGTTTTAAGGAAATATTGTCAACATCTGATGCATTATAAGTTTTATACGTAATTATATATATATATATATATATATATATATATATATATATATATATATATATATATATATATATATATGATGTGTGTATGTCCTTGTTTGTGATCATGCATGTTCTTAAATTATAAGCTCTGTTCCATTGCAAATCTAGCAAGTTATTAACTGAAATACACGATTAGTAAAAGATATTTTTACGCGCATTTGTTGAGAGGTGACAATTATTCACATCTCTAAGATGCTGCACTACATCTGATGTTCCACATAATGGAACCTATTTATTTACCTTGCATATTCGTTTATCACAATAAATTGCACATCTGGTTATGCTTTGCTTGGCTAATGTGCAATGTGAAATATAATAGGTTATACGATTGCATTCGTCCAAATACTGTCACACAAAGATAATTGCGAAATTCCTGGGTGGCAAAAAAAGAGCGAGTTATCAAGTAAAATCTGCATATAAGCTAAGATAGTTGGTGTAAAGACCAAACCATATGACTTTTCGGATAGTCGATAACGAATCTTGGTGGGCGGAAACGTGGTCCAGTCAAATCTAACCAGGTCACGTCAGCCAAAATCTTCAAATCAAACTTTTGTGCCGATAAGAGTAAACGACTTACCTAGAATTACAAAATTGATTAATTGTTCATATGATCTTGAAACCCTGTATGGTGTGAGAACTAAATAAAATAAATTTCAGACTGATCACTGCAAAATGTCTCGAACACGAGCAATATTAATGATATGCGTAATATAACATTTACATATATATATATATATATATATATATATATATATATATATATATATATATATATATATATATATATATATATATCAATGCACATAATTATTCGAATACTTGTCGAATTGCAGGATTTCATCATAGGCATGTTTCTCGTATCACAAGTATTATTTATTTCCTCTGTGTCCTATATTACTTTAAAGAATATCACATAAATGATAGTTGGAGAAAACGTAAGAGACATATACAACTGAGCAAAGGAGAAAATAGACAAATAGCTACAGATTTCGAAAAATAATCTTCTAATCTATACAAAGCATCAGTGAAAAATCTCAAGTAATATATTGCAGGTCATAGTATATATATATATATATATATATATATATATATATATATATATATATATATATATATATATATATATATATATATACACTGAAATAATGTTATTGTTAATTGAAAGTCTCAAGAAACTGGCTAATTAGATCTACCGCTCAAAAACTGACAACCTCGTCTGGTTAACAGGTTAAGTGGCTATTAAAAAACAAATTGAGCTCAATAGGAACAGGTGGTTAGAAACCGTGGAATGAAGAGAAATACATAAATTATCACTCTTTAAATGAATATAATTAATCATATTATCACCTGAAGTGTGACAACCTACCAAAGGCGTATCATTGAGCGTGTACGGAAAACCAATAAAAAATGTGGATTAAAACGTAAAAAAGGACAACTAGATTGTGAATGGGCGGCGATGTGACAACTGATTTACTGAAAAGTGAATTTCTACGAAAACTGATTCGTGTGTTCGAAACAAAGCTCTAGTACTTGATAGAATAGTTAACAACACCAATGTCATGTCGACAAACATTCAAAGGAGTAGGTGGTACACTGAAATAAATTAAAAAACTGACAAACATAAAACACGTTTAGTGAGCACAGTTTAAAAACTAGCCACACCGAACACCAAATTGTGGCACGTAACTGGGTAAAGGACAACAAGGTAAAATGCTTTTTTGATTGACAATTAGTATGCATTTGCGCACGCTGATTTTATGGTTAGGTGAAGGCGATTGGTGTTTTCGTTTGTTGTAGCCAAGATACCGGATTTAACGCTATCAGGCAGTTGAAGTAGATGTGAAGGATTTAAACAAAACTAACGTCATTCAGTGTGGATCACGGTGATTAAACCCACGCTTTTAGTCGTTGCAAATCTGCTTGGCGAAAAAACCCGCCATAACTAAGAAATTTTCTTCAGTTGGTGCTTTGAACCGCAGTTAGCAATAATGCGAGAAAAATGGCAGTGCAAAACTATCAACGAAATGGTAAAACGATTACGTAGGCACAAATCATCGTGATCCGCACTACGTAACCTGCGGCAACACACACGACTGAGGGGCGCAGTTCAACTTACAATTGTGAAACTAAATAAATATTTTTTTTCATCCTTTGTCAGATCGACTTTTAATTAGCGTTTCGTATATAATGATCCACCTTCCCAATATTACATCTGTCTAGTAACATTTTACGCGAATTCGGTGTGCGTATAATTCCTAAGGACACTATAGCAACTAGCGCCATTATACAATACACAAAGAACCATTGTCGCATATAATTCTTAATTTTTAGTTGTTAACTTTCTTATTAATAAGTTTGAATGTCAATATTGTTATGCTGTGCTCCAACCACAGGTTGCTACGAATGGAATGACGATGATTTTTCAAAGCCAACCATTTTTACCAATATTTCGTTAGAAATCACTTCTTTCCAAGATCACGGATTTTCACATGGCGCTCTTTGTTATCTGTGGTCTTGGCTATTTTCATGGTATAGCCAAGTGAAATGAGCAAAATCGTGATCAAAGTGAAAGGAATTTTCTATTGAAATATTGGTGAAAAATCAATTTCACGCTATTCCAGTTGGAACCTGAAGAAAAGCACATGACTCTGCTCCGTACATTCGCTTTTTAAAAACCACTACCACAAAAACGGTATCATAAGCTGAACAACAAAAACTCTGTGGATAAGGAGTGTGGTTTATAATTAAGTAATATTAGACAGCGCGTGTTGTGATAAATTGTGAATGAGTAAAATTAGATTGATGTTTATCTCATATATGCAAACTTGATTTAAATAACTTTGGTTGTTAGACACTGTTTGTGTATGTGCATGCCTGTTACTTAAAGTGCATACTGCATATTGTGAATCGGTCGAAGAGTAAAATAATGTCAGCGAAAGCGGCTACATCAATTTGAATACAACATCGAAAATAAAAAAAACAGATTATCAAAAACAATCGGTTGTAAATCTGAGTTTAAATAAAAATAGCATAATTGTGCCTACGAAATATATTTTTAACACATGAATCATGGTAACGACCTCAATAAGACGTTAAAAATGGCGTTTGCATCCAGGTGCAAAAAAATATCATACAAACAGCGAACATCGTTATTTCACCAATTTGATAAGTCAAAATCAAATCGCTTCGCAACTGTTCTCTTCCACGATAATTAGGTGCCAGAAACTTAAATTCATTTAATCGACTATGCTTCCGTTATATTTGGAAACGCCTCAATTAAAGCTGCTAAGCCACAAGCGTGAATTAATCACGCAAGGCGCCCATTACTCAACTTCGTTTTTCGCTCACTCAAAATACTACTTATAATGACCTAATCTTATCATAGAATCAAAATTAATAGCTTAAACGACGGCTTACATAGTTAGCTATTTAGCCATAAATTTGTTTTGGTCTCGTGATTACTTTTATACGTTCCGATTCATTAGATGGTAGCACTTACCTAAACTAGATCTTTGGGATGACCGTATATTGACTTAAAGGTTAAAATCTTCTGATTTGGTGTTTAACATGTTTTACTGGACCAAATCTGTCATGTTGTTCACGAGTTTGGGTAAATTTTCCGTTATTCGCATGATACTTTACAACAGAACACAATAACAATATTGAAGAATCCGAATGTAATAAAATAGGTTATTCTGCAAAGATGCTTGACAGCATTTAAAAGAATGCCACCTTTGCCATTTGAACAAAGTTGGCGGATTTGAGATGAGCACCAATCACAGTCTTTTAACCAATCGCGCAACATAGAAAAACCATAATCAATCACACATAACCAAGAACAGACGATAGCACTTCGAAAAGAATCGAAATCAACATAGTCGAGTCTTCCGTAAAGAATGTCTGAATAATTTAAAAGCATCGATATAACAGAATAATGAACAGCTCCAATAGCTGGTTAGAGAAGGCAGTCAATACGGTGATCGAAAGGCAACTGCGAGCTTAGTACAAGATTAAGAGACAGTTAAAAGTTGTAAATGCAGGCTTGAGAAATATTTCAAATGCCACCGAGTGAAAACGTGATTCCACAAAACATCAATTAGCTTTGAGTATGCTTAACAAGCCCAAGGAATGCTAAATAAGTTATACAGATCAAAGAGACGCAAAATTCTCAAAAGATGCGTAGGCGGCAATATAAATATATATATATATATATATATATATATATATATATATATATATATATATATGTGTGTGTGTGTATTTATCAAGCTAGATGAAGGAAGATATGAAACAAAACGTCTATACATCGGCCTTGTAGCGCTGCAAAGAACCCCATTGTCAATATTAACATGAAAAGTACCAGTAAATTTTAGGAATACAGTCACTTCAGTCAGAGCCTAGGAGATATCTCAAAAACGAGTAGTCGACAAGAGGTTGAGCACAATTTTCGACTTGTTGAAAGATTTGGCTGTTATGCGGTGTTCCTATTAAATCTAATTGATGCACGAATTTGCACTCAGCAGCCTGAAGTGGCATTTCCCGAATTAGCTCTGCCAGATAACCCACAGAAGTCTCATAATTTATTGGTATATTAACACCATGGTCAACATGTAAGTAAGCTTAAAAATGCAGCGGGTAGGCTACATCATCCTGCCAGTTCAGTCTAAGCAAACTCATCTTCATATATGCTACGAGAACTATCCAATCATGAATTTTTCTAGCAAAAGTGTAATCTGTTAATGTGGAATTTACAGCTTAAAGCAACGGCAAATCAACGGTGTTTAAAAAGCACAATACAAATACAAAAGCTCTATCAAAAGAATATGATACAGAATCCAATGCGGATTCAGTAAAATGTCTGTGTAACCGTAACATGCATGAAGCGCAAAGTTCACGAGGAATTTGACTTTGCTTTATATATATATATATATATATATATATATATATATATATATATATATATATATATAGAAAAATTAAGCACAACCAGTAGTTTCTGAGTTTTCCCTTTGTTGTTCCAGTAGTTTTTGCATCAACAGAACGTCTAAAACTGAAGACGCCTGACTACTGTCAGGAAGGTCATCTCTTGCACCACTTTCCCCTGCACCAAAAACAGATCCGAATTTATTCGACGTGTTGGCCGGAAATATTGTAGAGTTCTGATTAATTAAGGAAACTGGTACCCTTTGGTTTGCTGCAGTCAGTCGATATTGT
Organism: Eudiplozoon nipponicum; assembly: GCA_029291075.1. Classification (NCBI taxonomy): domain Eukaryota; kingdom Metazoa; phylum Platyhelminthes; class Monogenea; order Mazocraeidea; family Diplozoidae; genus Eudiplozoon; species Eudiplozoon nipponicum. The sequence continues at coordinate 111,785 of JAQBSW010000327.1, forward strand.
AAAGGCAAGTTTCCAGGAGGTAATGGGGGAGGAAGAGGTAGAGGTGGTAGAGGTAAGAAAGAATGCAATGCTGGTGGTATACCTGTAAGACTGTTGAACAAATTATTTGGGTTACTTTTGCCTCCAGTTACAGAAACTACGTCACTAGCACCTGGAAAGACAGAGTTTGAACTAGTATTACCAAAAGCACTTCCATTTCTGGCCATACTTATAGACGTGGCAACATTATTGGAATCAACGGGAAACAACACATGCTGAAGTTGACTAGAGTTAGGATAGTGTATCGGCGAAGCATTACTTGCATACGCACAACTAGTCGTGTCAATTTCTGAGTATGGTGTTGCAGAGCCACTACCGCCCAAAGGCGAGGGTCCGACATGTAATCGCCCTGTTGATGGGGATGGAGAGAGAGGTACTGGAAAAGTACTACAACCGCGTCCTGTGGCTGTAGCCAGTTTTGAAAAATCGACTAACAGTGAAGTATTAATAGGCATCGTAGCTCCGTCAAGAGCACGCGATGCCAAAATGTTGTCGGTAGTCAGCTGGAGAGAAGCGGTTGTCTGGTCTGTCGATAAATCTTCTCCAGTGAGTACAGATGCAGAAGTATAAAGATTACTGGTAGCATTTGTGCTAAAATCACTTATACCCGCTCCTGTACTAGCTTGTGTTTGACAACGTAGTTGAGCACTACTTACCGGAGAGATACCAAATGCGCTACAACTAACAAGTGAATTACCATTGCAATTAAGGTTAGCGGCAAAAACGTTTCTGTTCGCATCGTTTGAGTTAGAGTTAGCTATTGCACCTTCAAGACCAGACACTAGTAGGCCCCCATTAGGGCCATTAATAACACCACAATTACTGTTAGACAAAAGAAGCGTTGCGCCAATATTGGTCGGATTAGCACAACCAGCAGACGTTGAGAGCGCATCGAAAAGCAATTGTTGCGTTTGATGCTGTTGCGAGTGTGGTGTGTAGAATTGGTGATTGTGTGCTGGGTGTGATTGATTTTTTTGGGATTGCATTTGATAAGAATTAGCGCTAGTTATGCCTAACGATGAGCAGATTAGACTTTGTTGTTGCTGTTGTTGCGATTGATTACATTGCTGATGATTATGCTCAATGAGGTTACTTGGTCTGCGGCCTAGAGTAGCGGCTGACTGGGCTGCCAGCCATACTCCAACACCGTTACTGGGTCCAGTACTAGCACTGCCGACTGCGACATTATTGGTATTTGCTAGGCTGGAATGATTGTTAACGCTATTTAATAGGTTAGAATGAGTGCTGGAAGCAGGCAGTTTATGCGTAGCTTGGTCAAAATGTTGATTAGAGCTATTGGCTGACGTAATGGCGGCCAATAGCGCGGCAGCTGCCACTGCATTGGCGTTCACAGTATCCGAGTTTGCAGTGACACAATTTTGTGAAATGGAGAAGTGCTCACCGATTTGACCAGTGGCCATCTGCTGTCGCAAATGCTGCTGCTGCTGCTGTTGTTGCTGCTGTGATTGTTGTTGCGCGTGCTGATGATTAAATCCCAGTAGAGCAAGCTGATGCTGCAGCGCTTTGGCTTCAGACAAAGCCGTCTGTCGTGACTGATTCTGACTTACGCTGTGAGGACTATCTGTAGTGGACGATGAGACCGTTGTTGAAGAAGGACTTCCGGGTGCCACATTCCTTGTATCTCCGATCAGTTTTGCTATGTCTTGTGTAGGTATATTCAATATCAGATTATTGCCAACAAGCGGACTGTTTCCTGCAGTACTTGACCGAATCTTGGTTCTGTTAGCAGCATTCGTATTTCTAATAGCATGAGCTGAAGTCAACTTTTTTGGATGCTGGCTATTAACACCAGCACCACTGCTATTGTTATCATTACTACTATTGCTGCAATGACTGGTACTCATATCAGACGCGCTATCCTCGGCGCACAAAGCATGCGTTTCTTCAGCGTTTGTAGATAAGAAATTATTAGACGCCCCGTCACAAGACACCGAAGTGGACTGCATTATAAGAGGCAATGCAGGCAAAGGTAATTGAGATTGATTTTGTATTCCGTTGCTTATAGCACTACTACCGCTACTGTTGTTCGTTGATTGAGAAGTGACTCCAACAGAATTGCCCGCCTTCGACACGGTTATCACACTACTAGGTTTCGCCTGATTATTCGAGACGAGAGCTGACATATTTCCGTTAGAAAATGGCAAATAAAGAAGGGATGAGACTCCATTTGCCCCCGTGTAGTCTGTTTGATAATTGCCATACAATTGTTGCTGCTGATGTTGGAGAAGTTTTTGGAGCTGCTTTTCATTTAGTGTGCCACCTTTACCTGCCATTATCAAAAGGGCTTGATTTCCAGCAATCGAGTTGTCACTAGTCAGCACAGCCCTTAACTCTTCATCAGGAATTAGACTACACCCGGAAGGTGGCTGGCGAATACCACCAATAATAGCATCTGTCGAACCAACAACATTTCGAATAGATGGCAAAGCCGCATTTACTTGAAGCCAATTATTAATCTCCCCTGTCTGCGGTAGACTAGTCTCAATATTATTTCCAATCATCGGGGGGAAATCGCAGCGTCGTTGTCGCCGAGGCGATTGTGATTGTTGATGATGGAGTTGGCTATGTACACTGCTAGCCATATTTAGCTTGTTCCGACGACAATGCTTTTTATTGGTCCGTCTCATTGCAAAGAAACTACCGACTCCACCGTGGAGGGACTGGACGGCGGTTAGCTTTTCGCCTTCAGCACTACAACTGTTAGCGTTGTTGTTGTTGGTGGCGGCAGTGTTGCTATTGCCGTGCAGCCCAACAAGATGTCTAGAATTGGAGCCACGCATAAGGACGGTTTTGTGGTAGACGTAGACCGCAAGTACGACAATACCGACAACACTGGCCAATGACAGGACAACTAGTACAATGACTGTGACGGCAGTACGGAAAGGACGACGCATGTCCATTGTGTCACCCAGTGCTGCCGCAGCCGATGACGAGGATGGTGATGGAAATGACGATGACGCAGACACGTCAGAGGCGTCAGACAATTCCAAACGACTGGAGGAGCGAATTCTGTCGTTACTGTTTAAGTCGTTGTTGTTGGCGGGTAGGGAAAAACGAGTACCATTACGCATAAGAAAGCCGTTCTTCTCACCATCTAGAAAGGCAAAAATTTGGATTCAAGTCAATAAACTAACTATTAGGCAATTAAGTGAATGCATGCATGAGTACATTGATTAACCAATTAAATAGCAAGTTAATTAATTAACTCAGCGGATTTCCGGGCGCAGGAGTGTTCCAGTTCTGAACAAAACTTTTGTATGGCAAAATCATCGCATACCAATTACATCTCTTAAATATAACTGAGTTGCACTAGACCAATGTGCGTTGTATATGCATGCAGAAGATTCCGCGCGTGTGCACATATCCAAGCGCAATTATAGTGATCTGATAACACATACTAACGGTACACGAGACATAATTAAAAGAATCGTGGATGCGCGGGCGGTGATAACAAACATTTCAATCAAGGTTGCGAACTTGATATAAACACCTGTCCGAATACGAACACATATTGTTTTCTGCAAACCTAAGCATTGTATAATGTAGAAAAGGAAATTCATCCAGTAGACCTGTTTCATCCCTAGTGGGAAGAACACCTTTACGTGCTACACAGAATTTTCCGCAAACAGAGCTCGAACCTGAGTAGCATGGAGCAAATAGCAATACAAGGTTGTGACAGATCAGAGATTCGACTCTCACCTTTATTAGTCTAGCCAGCATTGTGCAGCAGGGTGGCTCTGTAGTTAGAGCAAGAAATTCCGAAGCAGATGTGCCCAGGTTCGAGCCCTGTCCCCGGAAAACTCTGGGCAGTACATGAAGAATTCAGAATAGGGATGAAATCGGTCTGCTGGATGAATTACATATTCTACGTTATAAAATGCTTAGTTTATAGTGAGAAATTTATGTACATAAATGGACTTGTGTTTACATCAAGATCATCACCTCGATTTAAATAATTGTTATCACTACCTGTGCAACCAATGTTTGTTTAAATATCTTATGAAATGATTGGCTTATATCAACAATATATGTGAATGAATAGAACTTTAAGAGTTCCGTATGGAATTGCCTACACTCCTAATCCGCCTAACTGTTCGTTTATTGCTTTTCGGTTAGGAAGTTTAGTGTCTAGGGAAAGGGATTATTTTATAATGGTACTTCAACTAAATTTAAATGATACCGTTTTCATTTTTCTGCTTAGTTTGAAGTCAAGTATTGTCATAACCCTCCGCTCCTCCTATCTCATATCTGACTTCAGGTAATTTCGATTATCATGAAATTTATTTATGGCACTCATCACCGTTGCTCTATTAACTTTAGAGGACACCCATTAGCACTGAATATTTCTCGCTGTCTTCCTAATTAAATCTCACTATGTTTGATATCTTTTGGTCTCAGGTTTCAAATTCTCATTGACTTAAAAATACTGTTCATTTGACATAGATGGTTTGGCTTAAAATGAAGAAAGATAACCGAGTATGTATCCTTCCAGTAAACATCTCGTTCAAATTGTATAGCCTTAAATAATTTAAAGTACAGAAATGGTAATTCACCACATGGTTCATTTTCAATCATCAATTTGAATTCACTCAAATGATTAGCTAAGTTTCATAAATGCTCTATGTTAGCATCAATATCATTTTAAATAAGAAATATTTCATACAAAAATCAAACATATAGCTTGACAAATTAGAGTATCTTATATAAGAGATTTATCCCCATTTAATGCACAAAGATATTTACTATCTGAACTGGCAATGGATTCCTCTACGGAACACTTCTATATGCTTACAAAATATCTTCTTAAATATAAAATAAGTAGAACCCAAGCGCGGTTTCATCAACTCCGTAATATGTTTATTCCTCATTTTAATCTCCTTTTTAATATAACCGGGTGATCAACCAAGAAAAGCTGAAATTATTCTAGTTCTTTGAGTCCTGATGTATTAGTATCCACTGATATCCCAAAGACAGTTGCCAAACTTACGTTGTCATTTAATAATAATTGATTGCGCGGGTGGTGGTATCAATTCTTTAAATCAAATTTGCGAGCTTGAAGTAAACACCAATCCCATTGTATTTAACCAGTCGTAGAACAGCATAAAAAAACTACCGCCAGCCGCAACGCACTGACGCGTTTCGACCATCCATGATCATCATAAGAGTACGACAGTAAACTGACTATCAAGGATCAAACCGCATTGAATATATATGGAAATCAAATTTAGATATGCGGTTACCTCTAGCAGTCTTGCATACATTGAACTTGACTGGAAATGTCGGCTGCACAATTTCTATGCAGTCACGAACATTAACTGTTTGCAGCTTTCGCCACATATACACATATAAGCAATACAATAAAACAATAATTGATTGCGCGGGTGGTGGTAACAATTCTTTAAATCAAGTTTGCGAGCTTGAAGTAAACACCAATCCCATTGTATTTAACCAGTCGTCGAACAACATAACAAAACTACCGCCAGCCGCAACGCACTGACGCGTTTCGACCTTCCATGATCATCATCAGAGTACGACGGCAAACTGACTATCGAGGATCAAACCGCATTGAATATATATGGAAATCAAATTTAGATATGCGGCTCTCACCTCTAGCAGTCTCGCATACATTGAACTTGACTGGAAATGTCGGCTGCACAATTTCTATGCAGTCACAAACATTAACTGTTTGCAGCTTTCGCCACATATACATATATAGGCAATACAATTTAGACAATAATTGATTGTGCGGGTGGTGGTAACAATTATTTAAATCAAGTTTGCGAGCTTGAAGTAAACACCAATTTGTTTTCTTGTCATTCTTACTGGCGACTCATATATATATATATTATATATATATATATATACATATATATATATATATATATATATAACAGTGTTTATCTGTAATATATAATGAATTGAATGATATCATGCTTACCGCGAAATGTGATAACTGATATCGATCAAGGCCAATTTCGGTGAACTATAGCATACATTGATATCCATCATGTTAGTACCATGTACTATAATGTTGGTATCGGTTACTGACACCATAGCCATAGTGTTAGTATCCTTTACAGACTCGATATATATTATATAGTGTTTGTTAGCGTTGAAGTTGCATTGTCGAAGACTTTGTATGATGTTAGCGTCACTGCTGCAGATAAATTTCTTAAACTTAGTTAATCAAGTATGTTAACTCAAAATTATGATTGAAATGGAATCCTGTTGTGGATTACCGTATCCTGATGCAAAAATAATTAGAAATGGGACGAAATTTGAACGAGGTTTTTATAGGAAAGATACTTACTCGGCTAACTTCCTTCGTTTTGAACCAAATCACCTGTATAAATTGAGCATGGATAATTTAAAATCAATGACAAATATAAGCGTGAAACTAACAGATATAAAACACAGGAAGATTGAATGAGGTAGACTGCGGGAAATAATGGGTTTCAGTGCGTACCCTTTAAAGTTTATAGTAGCAAAAATGATAAGCATCATAAGCAATAGAAATCATAAATTGAAACACGTTAAATCAGATAAGAAGAACGAGGATCGGAAGATCAAGATACTACCTGGCTTGAAACTAACTAGGAAAACAAAATGGTAGAATCGGAATATAGACATACAGTAGAGACGGGACGTACAATTTACTGGTACGGTTGCAGACTTGTGCCAAAATGTGGTCGTAAAAGACCGACAATATTTATTATGGAATACCTTGAAATTAAATCGAGAATGACATAATAAATTTAACAGCCGTTGAAAAATCACTATGCCGAACTTACAACACAACACTAAATAATGGTGGAACACTGACGATTGTACGCATCAAATCGCAAACTCACTCACGTGAAACGCTGGATTAACAATAATATGATAATTATTGAGAAAGGACAATTAGCGATCTCTTAACTGATTTGATGATTATATTAAAATTGTATCTGCAATTATCTTATTGTGTCTGTTAACGTAAATCATTCATAGAATGCTACTCATATTAATAAACCCAATTGCTAAATTTAAATGTAAACTTTACCTCAGTAGGAAATTTTCGAAATTTATACACTAACGACAATTTATTTTAACTTATCTTAATAAAAATAATTCTTTTAAAAAATCTTGCCACCGGTGTAGTCACGTTATCTTGCCTCCATCCTAAACAAGGAGGTCACACATAAATACTTCATGTAACGAAGTAAGTGTTAAACAATAGGTCTGATGTTTGGAAAGAGGAAATGGCAGGAAACAGCTAGGTTGCACTTATATTAACGTACACGTGCAGTTAACAATGGTTAATTGATTACTTCGAAGTCCTAGACAGGCACACACGTACACATACGCAAAAGGCAAGGTATACGATTATCTAGTGAATCGTCAATATTTCTTTTTTGATAAATTCACACGTGCAGAAATCTCTTCACACATACATGACGCATATTTATCTAGTGAAAAGTCAGTTAGTGTGTAACTTCCGGCGGGAAGGCGCAGTGGATAGTCAGACTTCGAAGAAGACAGGCCAAGGTTCGAAATCTGCCTGCGGCAAAATTCTGGACAGTAATTAATTGTCCAATAAGGACTATTCCTATCTACTGGATGAATTGCTTAATCCAAATTACACAACGATTATTTTATAAATCATATATATATATATATATATATATATATATTTTTTTTTAATTGTAAGGTTTATTTAAATAATTGTTATTATCCCCTTTATATCAATTATCGTTAAATTATGTTTGAGCGTTGTACTAATGAAGCCGGTTAAGCAAAATTTACTACTTGACTTAATAAATGTCAAATTAGTTGGTGCGTTGAGCTTATTATTAAAAAAGGCATCCGGAATTGGAAGCCGAAATATTCTTAATATAAATGGAGACAATAGATGAAAAAACCTTGTTTCGAAAAACACCGACGAGATAATTAATTGATTCCCTGCCGCGCAAAAAATTGTTTTCGAAGGTTAATCAGTTATTGGTTCTTTGAAAGAGGCTTGCGTGCTTGAGACGACTACCACTCCCATTTTATTTTCCCAGTCAAACGGCTATTTAGACATTTCGTTAATTATTTTGTTGTTTATTCAGTAGGATAGTTGTATGTTATTTATTTAGACTATAACTTTTAAAAAATTATTGGCCAAAGAAATAATGGTTTTTGCAGTGCACTTATATTTAAATATAGAGAATCTATATTAAAGAGTATGGCTATAACAGACAAAGAGGCCTCCATAATTGCATAAAATGGTTTTATTATTCATGTCAACGATTATTTAATTATAGAGCTAAGCATTCTTCTAGAAGCACATTTAGTTTTTTTTAATCTTTCTAATATATAAGAAAACTTCATGTTAAAGTTACTGACCTTTAATATTTTTGTAGCATACATTACATTTATTAGTGTAAAAATAATAGAAACTAATTTGCACAAAATAACTTTTAACCGAAAATTGAATATAATTGAATATAATTTAGGAATTTTTCAAATATAAATTATTTTTATATCATGTTCGCACCCTTGATTATAATAAATAATATATATTGTAGACGTAAGGTAGAATTATATTAATATCTATCTATTGATAAAAAATGGTTTACAAGCATGTCCTATATATAAATCACATGACATTATATGAATATATATATATATATATATATATATATATATATATATATCCTAGGTCATTTTCGAAATATCCCATATTCCACTGCAGAAATAAAAATTAAGACAAATTTACCGTAATTTGTGTGAAACAGGGTAAAGTGTGTGCACAAAAAGAGAGATAACGGAATGTTATCCTGTAAATAAAGTAGACTACAGCACACGGCAAACACTTAACTATTTAAGTATGTATTAGGTGTTGCGAACCTAGTAACAAATTAGTTCAGTTGTGACCGGAAGGATAAACCAAAGGCAGCATGAACGGAAAGTATAATCTCATGCACATTCGTTTCGTGCTTACTGGCGACTCATCAGTAGGAGCCGGTATTACGCCCTTTAACCACTATATATTTGGGTGAGGAATGTGGGATAATAGGACGATACAATCTCCTAGACGAATGTGTAAACCTGCAGTAGTGTAGCTAACATCGTATAGTCTCGACAATGCGACTTCAACGCTAACTCACTCTATATAATATATATACCGAGTCTGTAAAGGATACTATTGTGTTAGTAATCGATACCAACATTATAGTACCAAAAAGGTACATGGTACTAACACTATGGTTTCCAAATCTGTACATGGTACCAACATGAAGGATATCAATGTATGCTATAGTACACCGAAATTGAGAATTACAACTATTTCTAAACACCTGTTACTCCAGTAAATCCATACACTCTGGCCTTCATCGATATCAGTTATCACATTTTGCGGTAAGCATGACATCATTAAATTCAATATATTACAGTTAAATACTGTTTGTTGTGGAGATCTAATTACTATGCAAACGGGAACGTGGAATTTTTTTTGCTGATGAAAGAAAACTACTGGAAAAAAATTCATTAAATCAAGTTTGCGAGCTTGAAGTAAACAACAATCTCATTTTATTGAATCAGTCGCCGAAGAATATAACAAAACTACCGCCAGTTGCAACGAACTGTTGTTCGACGACTGGTTAAATACAATGGGATTGGTGTTTACTGTAAGCTCGCAAACTTGATTTAAAGAATTTTTACCATCACCCGCGCAATCAAGTATTGTTTAATTGTACTGGAAAACTAACTGCGTTAGTCAAAACGCAGAGCAGGTAATTTCGATTAATACAGTTACGCAAAAATATTTCACTTTTAGGAACGCGGACATTTTTTATAGTATGAATATAATCTTATGTATTACTTTTGTTTTTGTGCTTTCCTCAGCGTTTATGTTTACCGCATCAGTTTTGTTATTTGATAATTTAATCGAACTTAATCTCCGGTGCTGTGCAAAATTGACTGTATAAAGTATCAGATATTGCAGTCGAGTTGAGTTCTGGCGAAAACAAAATGAACACTTTTACCTGTGTTGTGTATAACATATCTACTCGAGCATTGTTCACACTATTTAACAATATAAACAATGAGATAAATCTAAAGAACCAACTAGCTGCACTGCAACACAAGAATTCGGTATGAATAATATTTCATTCAAGCATAACGGAGAGAAGAAAATATTACTGAAATCGATTACAGCTCTTCTCTACACAACCAAGTCAGCCTTTAATAACATTCATTGAAAAATTTCGGGTATTTGAAGTAAAAGTAGCACTAGAATTGCATTTTATAAACCAACTTGACGTGCTACATTGATTGCGACATACTTAAACTCACGAAACATTTAAAGTGCCGGTTTTCACTAAGCAGCGTGAGTGAAATCCGTCTTTCCGGTATTTAGGTTACTTTTAAGTATAGTTTCACCAACAACCAATCGAGGTAGTTTACAATTTGAACAATTTCCTGTAGTTGTCTAGAGGTCACGATTAACATAAATCAATAAAAGTTACACTGTCCTATTGGCAAGATTTACGCGGAAACAAAAATATAATTTAGGCATCAGATGATCTTTTGCATTCGGTATTGCGTACCGAGTAATCAATAAGTTCAAATAGGACCAGAAGGTTATACCCAAGTCAGACATAATCTCATGTACACCTGCGTTTCGTGCTTTTT
>JAQBSW010000327.1:127500-221235 GCA_029291075.1 Eudiplozoon nipponicum
TTCTAAATTTTAGTTCAATGTTTAAATTTCCCAAAAATATTTATCCAAATGTGCATACAAATCGTGGTATTTACATTTTTAGCCTTGGCGTACGGCAGATATAAGCCAATTAAGCTGACCGCATGCAAGCTAGATATGATTTTCGAAAAGCTTTAGCTGTTTTACCTTTGTTTCGTGAAATGCAACTGATGAAGGCCTACGGTAAGCTAGGCCGAAATATCTTGATGAAAGAAAATTACTGGAACAATGAAAGCTGCGTTAGTCAAAACGCAGATCAGGTAATTACAATTATTCCAGGTGCGCATCAATGCAACTCCTTCAAGTCAAATTTTGTTTGAATGTGTGTTTCAGCTAGGAAGGAATGAGAATATGATAACTGCGGAAATTATGACTGCCTTTGACCTCGAAGCCAATTGCTATGAAAGCGCGGCCATGGCTTAAGTTACTCGCAGTGATTATTTGCATTAATCAGATTCAGTGTCAATTTTTGCATGTATTTGTCTTTTAAATTCATTTGCTTGCAGCCTTAAAAGCGCGTGTTTTTCCTCATTTTTTCCTTCGCCCCCATCTCATCCTCATCATCATCATCATCATCATTATTATTATCATCAGCATCAACACCCACATCATCATAAGCAACAGCACCACCATCATTATCACTAATATTATTATTGTTGTTATTGTCATTATTAGTATTGTTATTAATATAGCTGTGCTCAATGGACTATAAAAACGTTTCCATCTTTTCTATTAATACTCCTATGTTTACATCCGTTAAATTTGACAGAGAACAAAATATTTTAAAAAAACTGTTATAGTAATTGATATTCATTTTCTTAATCATTGGTTAGTTTTTAAATTATGGAATAAAAAGAGAAAATCGAACAAATTGGGATATGAAATTTAATCGACTGTCTCTACAAATCGTTTAATGTCCGAATGTCTGGTTTGATAAAGGCCAGCTAATCCGTTTAAGAGACGTGTTGTTGCAATTTCATTGACAGGATGCAAAAGACATCGCTGAAATTCAATCCGCTCTGTTGACAACAATTTCAGTATCTCCACACTTAGCAACTATAGACTTGAAACGCCTTGTTTGCTTAAGTGAAAATAACGGGAAATTTTAACGATACTGAGCTCAATTACATCTCACAATTACCAGTTTTATTAGTATAGTCATGTGTCACAACCGTGAACGTTTACTTTTAAACTTAATTCGAATTTATTAATTGGAACAAGAACCAAATTAATGAGGCTGCTACACTGACTCACAATATAAAAAATCCAGCATTCATTTAATTAATCAGTCGTTTATTGCGCCAATAGTGATGGTAATTATTTAAAAATGTCTAATTTCCGTACCATATATATATATATATATATATATATATATATATATAAAGCATTAAAACTTTTAGGAAAATAAAACTGTATTTGTTCAACTTTTATGCATATTCAAATGTACGCTTATTATGGATACTGGTCAGTTATTTTCGAGAAAACTTATCAACAACCCACCATCTTTGCAGCTATATTCATTCTGGGTTTCCGTTTGATGAAATGAAAGAGAACTTCTAGTCTGATTTTCAGGTTTGCCTGTATTTGCAGCAGGCATGTGACTGTTGGTGGTTAATAGCGTGTGGTGTGTGTCAATGTAGTTTTTGTGCGTTTGTGTCTATCTAATGGTATTAGAAATTGATGCTTTAGATCATGTTATTCATGAATTGATTAATTGTTTTTAGACCAGGATTTTGCGTTGTTGACCATTGCGTGTACGAATGCTTTTTCCTCTTATTTGGTCTTTCGTGTCACATTGTTCCTGAGTATTATTCTGTTACCATGGCAACAGCGAAGGGTTATCAGATTTCAGTGTTAATAGCCAGTCTTGATAGGCAATTCATGTCACTGTGAATGATGATAAGGATGCCGATCCGATCGAATATCTGTCTATGCTGGTTCAATGGGTGATTGGTTCGCCTAAATACGAATTTTTTATTGATTTTTGATCCGTTGTCAGTCGGGAAATGTATCATATCAATGGATTTTTTGAATGTTTAGGCCAGGTGCAAGTTGTTTAATATATTGGGATTGGTATATGCGTAGTTTTTTTCCTACACTATTTTTTATAGAAATGGGAACTTCATTCAATTGGTCGTGTAATTCGTTCCAAACATACGCTTCCAAATAGGTGATTTTCTTAAGGGTTTCAGGTTCTTTAAATATATTACTGCGACAGACACAATTGGGTTCTTTTAACAGATTGTTTATTAGAACGATCAATACATACGCTACCGCGAGCACATGTAAATCGGCAAAAATATGAACGAATCGGAGAGAACTGGCAATAGATCCTTGACATTCCAACTCATGTAAAATACACGTAAAAGAAAGGAATTGACCAACAGAATCCAACAACAATGACAAATATTCTCGACATAAATCGACCATTGTGTACAATAAACGCGCTCTTGACTTTCAAAAGTTGTCCCTGAAATAATATACTGTTTATTATTTAAAGACAATGGACGAAATAATTATATATATATATATATATATATATATATATATATATATAATACCAGTATTCTGCATAAATTTCATAGCTACCTTCATACAATGCTTAGTTTTTTCAGAAAAAGTATATACTATCAAAAGTCTACCATAAATCTTCCTTTATATATATATATATATATATATATATATATATTATAGATAAAGAATAAACATTGCATAAAATAGCAAATGTAATACGTCAACTATACCCATGAAGCGGTTAAATGAACATTGGTTGCGCGGGCGGTGATATCAATTATTTAAATCAAGATTGCGATCTCGATGTGTACAATAGTCCAATTAAATATATACAAGGAATTCTTCAGCATAGATTGTGCGGGTGGTAATAATAATTATTTGATAAAGCATACGAGCTTGTGATTAACGTCAATCACATTGTATTTTATACTGTAGAAATGGCAATTCATCCAGTAGACCGGTTTTGTCCTTATTGAGAAGGCCTTATGGACTGTCCAGAACTTGCCGCGAACGGGGCCCGAAACTGGGTACATTTAGTTTAGAATCCATTTTCACGACGGGGTAACTCTTTGGCTAGAGCAATAGATTTCAAAGCAGATATGCCCAGTTTCGAGCTCTGTTCACGGAAAATTCTCGACAGTGCGTGAACACATCCAAATAAGAATGAGACTGGCAAATGTATGTATATAATGGAACTGGAGTTTACATCAAGATCGCAACTTTGATTTAAATAATTGTTATCACCGCTCGCGAAACCAACGTTCGTTTAATTATATAAAATTTTCATATCATGTTGCATTCAATTAACCACATTCGACCTTAAAAACCCATTCTAAGAGGGAAATTTTTGAGTAAATGCTACCAATTAAACGACTATTGGTTGCGCGGGCAGAGATACCAATTATTATAATCAAGGTTGCTATCTTGATATAAGCACCTGAGCCATTAATTACTTACATATATCAGCATAAACTAAGAATTGTAAAGTGTAGAAAAGGCAATTCATTCAGTAGATCGGTTTTGTCTTTATTAGGAACTCATGTACTGGCCAGAATTTGCCGCAGACGGGTTAGAACCTGGGCACCTCTGCTTCGAAATCTGGTGCTCTAATCACTGACGGAACATTCTCGCAAGTACATGATGAAATTTCAATAAGGTGAAACCGGTCTACTGAATGAATTGCCTTTTCTACACTATAAAATTCTTAGTTTATACTGACGTATGTAAGCAATTAATGGGTTAGGGGCTTATATCAAGATCGCAACCATGATTATAATAAATGCTACCAATTGCCTGCAGCATCATGAGCTTAGCATTATTCATTTCTTCACCGAATACGGAGGAATAATCGTTTGCTTGAACGCATATACATTTCACGTGAACAATTTTCCTCGAAATATTGCAGACTGTTTTTAATTTAGAGACTTAATTTTCCCAGGGAAATTCAGTCATTAATAACAAGCAATACACTGACCAAATTAAGTTTTAAAATAGCTATGAAATATTTCACCCCAACGAAACCACTTAGACCATGCAATGACTCTTATTCAAAATGTCAGACACACAAAATCATCACTAGCGTTTAACAGCCCTGATTATTTTATTCTATAGAAGGTGCGGTCATTAAATTACCAGACATCACATCGACAGAAATAGTCAATTAATGCGTTAAATTAATGTTTTTAATCCCCGAAATGTGCAAGTGTAATGAAGACTGGAGAGAGAGTTCAAGTCAAATAATCAAAGCTATTATACTAAAGGAAACACATGCACAGAAAAGGAGACGTAAAAGCACCAGGAAGTAAACACAACTAAAAAAGCAAAAAACGATAGATGGAAATATTACGACAGGGATAGAAGAATAAGTGTAAATGAACACAGAAATATTGACAGGCATACAAATTTGTTAGAAAGAGAGAATTTCATTTATATATATCATATTATATATATGGGTGGCAACAAATATGACTCGGATAATGGCCATTTATTTCTAGAATACTAAAATTCGCTGAACAATCATTATATATATATATATATATATATATATATATATATATATATATATATATATATATATATATATATGGGTGGCAACAAATATGACTCGGATAATGGCCATTTATTTCGAGAATACTAAACTTCGCTGTACAATCATTATATATATATATATATATATATATATATATATATATATATATATATATATATATGTTGTCTATATAAACAAAAAATTGCATCAGGTAGCAAAGATAATCTATCCAGTAGACGAGATTCGTCATTTTTGGGTACTCATCGAGTACTGTCCAGAATTTCTGCGGACGGGACTCGAAACTGGGTCCATTTGGTCCGGAGTCTGGGACGCTATTCACTGCGCCACACGTACCTCATACTACACGGAGTTTAAAAACATGTTCGAACTAATGTTTTTGGCCAGCTTTCCTGTCAAGTGAACCCTTTTTCGAATATATATATATATATATATATATATATATATATATTGAATTAAAGTTTTATGATCTGTTTGATCTTACAAATGTTATCAAGTTAAACGAAAAATTTTGTAAATTAAAATTGAAAATTCATCAAGTAGGCTCATTTCGTCCTTATGGTTAACTCGTCAAGTATTTACTATAATTACCTCTTTCAGGTGTTAAACCCAATTTCATTCGTTTTGAAGTCATTTTCTAAAACACTGCGCAACTCGGCCACACTCTATTCGACATTTATATAAGAAAAGTAAGTGTGTTGTATGTTATATGTGGAACAGTGATAAAGACACGATTACGAAGCAAATGTGTCTCGGTTCGAGTCGCGGTCGTGAGAAATTCAGGCAAGTAATTATCGAGTTCCCATAAAGACAAAATAAGTTTACTCGATTATTTCCATTTGTTACCTTAGGCTATGTTTAGATTATAATGACTTTATATAAATCAATCTTCACATTGTTTATATTCTGAAATTAAAAAAAAACATGTGTGGCTAGTTAGAACTTCAGATCATAAGATACGCCAGATTGATTCCATTTGAAGTAAAAGCACACCGTACCAATCAATTTTGTTTACAATTTAAAAGTTCATATACTATGCGCAGGAATAGCACAGTGGATTACTTCAAGATTGTCAAGCAAATCTGCTCTGATTCGAGCGCCTATCACGGCAATTACGGCAAGTATGTGCCAGTTAACAATAAGAACAAAATTTTTCTATTCGCTGAATTGAATTTGCAGTCGTGTGCAATGTTTATTTTATACTGGTTTTATATATATATATATATATATATATATATATATATATATATATATAGTAGATATAGATAGTATGTTTAATGGATAAATTAAAGATAGAAAGGGTGGTGGTTATGTAGATAGACAGGTGGATAAGAAGATAGGTAACGAGACTGAACAGCAATATCGTCGTCGTTAATGGCAAACTATTTCTATTACAAAAAAACACTTAGATGACTCAAAAGGCACATGGGCAAAATAGAAAAGCAGTACTTCTATCAGTCAACTAACAAAATCACACATATCTAGCTAATTATGTCCTATATAGCTAGAAATGCTCGTTTGGGCGTTACCGATTTTGGTACCGCTAAATTCCTAAACTAATAATGTTCGCAATCTAGATTGTCATGCAAGTTTACTTTGCATGTTTCACATTAGAACTGAATCCTATGGAGGCTCGTGCTAATTCTGAGCAAACAACACGCTAAAATAATAATTAAAGTTGATTATATTTATGCAAAACCTGAATTGAGTTATATCATGGTCGCTGTATTATAATGACAGACGAGCTGCTACTTGCTGGAACAACATCGGTAGGGACACCAAACATGATCTAACAAATTAAGTTGGTACCCAACTGCCAAATTGCTGGCAAAGCTCAAATTTCACGCCATGCCTACTGTATGTAAGACTATTAGAGGTGAAAGCCGCATAATTAATTTTTCTTTTCCTATATATGTATTGAAGTTTTATCTCCATTAGTCAGTTTATCGTTGTGCTATGATAATGACCACAAAAGGTAGAGACACGTCAGTACGTGTGACCGAAGGTAGTTATGCTATGGTGATCCACCAGATAGGCACAATGTGATTGGTGTTTATCTCACATACGCAAACTTTATTTTTAAAATATTCATTAATATTTGTTGGTTGCAAAAGAATATATTTGCTCTTTAAATCCTATATCTTGTTTTACAACTCATCTGCACCTGTCTGGACCAGAGCATCGCATTAAAGCATAGTTAGTGTATACCTTAGGATTGCATGCAATCCGCGAAGACTAAGGTTCATATACTTAACCAATTGTTTTGGCTGTTACCGATTATACAATAAGGTCAAAACCATAGTCAATGAGATGACGTAGAGCTGTTTTATTAGGCAATATTATGGTTAAACAAATAAAATTTGTATTAACAAGTATTATTAGTAGTTTTATGATTATCATCACCATCATTAGCATTAACTTAAATGTTTAATATAAACACTCAGATTATTAAATTGATAAAAGTAAATAAAAACGCAGTTTCTACCATCAAAATTAATGCTGGACTACGGAATAGGTCGCGAGATTTCTGAATTTGATTGAATTGCCATAGTAAATTTGCGTGCGTTTTCCGATTAATGCTAAATTAAAAAATCTATTCAATGTTTTATATATATATATATATATATATATATATATATATATATATATATATATATATATATATATATATATATTTGAATTGAAGGTTTTTTCTTCGCGTCGAAACATTTTTATGAAACCATACAAAACGACACAAAAAATATTCTAGTTACGGAAACTGATCACTTTCACTTCTCGAGAATTGAGCTTTTTCGGGGGGGAAACAGTTGATAGGTGAGCAAAATTTGAAATAATTTGGTTTTACATTAAAATTTAATCTCCATACTTATCCTCTTAATCGTTAACATTCCAAATGAAGCTATGAATAATAATACTAACAATAATAAATATAATGACAATAATTAATAAGATATACGTTTAAACGCACATTGGTTGCGCGGGTGGTGATAACAATTATTATAATCAAGGTTGCAGTCTTGATATAAACACCTGACCCATTAATTACTTACATATGTCAGTATAAACTAAGAATTGTATAGTGTAGAAAAGGCAATTCATCCAGTAGACCGGTTTCGTCCTTATTGGGAACTCATCAAGTACTGGCCAGAATTTGCCGCGGACAGGACTCGAACCTGGGCACGTCTGCTTCGGAATCTGGTGCTCTAACCACTGAGCTATCCTGCCGCACACTACACTACACACAATTTTCAGTTATATACTAACTAATGTAACTTGGTTAGTCAATTTTTCCTTTAGGTGGAGCTCATATGGCATCCATTTAGACCCAAAGTTCCAACTAACCATGCCCAATCTGTCATTACTGAACAGACACCACATTACATGGGGAAGCGGTATTGAAATTGAACATTTATATAATTAAACGAACATTGGTTGCGCGGATGGGTGATAACAATTATTATAATCAAAGGTTGCGGTCTTGATATAAATCACCCTGACCCATTAATTGCTTACATATGTCAGTATAAACTAATAATTGTATAGTGTAGAAAAGGCAATTCATCCAGTAGACCGGTTTCATCACTTATTGGGGAACTCATCATGTACTGGCCAAAATTTGCCGCGGACAGGACTCGAACCTGGGCACGTTTACGTGCTTCGGAATCTGGTGCTCTAACCACTGAGCTATCCTGCCGCACACTACACTACACACAATTTTCAGTTATGCATACTAACTAATGCTCAACTTGGTTAGTCAATTTTTCCTTTAGGTGGAGCTCATATGGCATCCATTTAGACCCCAAAGTTCACAACTAACCATGCCCAATCTGTCATTACTGAACAGACACCACATTACATGGGGGAAAGCGGTATTGAAATGAACATTTATATAATTAAACGAACATTGGTTGCGCAGGATGGTGATAACAATTATTATTAATCAAGGTTGCAGGTCTTGATATAAACACCTGACCCATTAATTGCTTACATATGTCAGGTATAAACTAATAATTGTATAGTGTAGAAAAGGCAATTCATCCAGTAGACCGGTTTCATCCTTATTGGGAACTCATCATGTACTGGACCATCCTGCCGCAGGATGGCTCAGTGGTTTATACTGACATATGTAAGTAATTAATGGGTCAGGTGGTTATATCAAGACCGCAAACTTGATTATAATAAAAATTGTTACTAGTTGCTCAATATCTAATACACAATTGCATATAAATATATATATATATATATATATATATATATATATATATATGAGCGCGAAACGAATGTGCACATCTGATTATACGTTCCATTCATGTTGTTCTTGGTGTATATATATATATATATATATATATATATATATATATATATATATATATATTATTTTTCCGCAACAAACAGTATCTACGAGTTATAAAATACGAAGTGAAAGAACTGCTATTTTAATTTTGCTTTGAATGACAAAGCATGATTCGGCAGCGCAGCTTCTCGCGATAAGAAACAACTTTCATACAAAAATCGACAACAGGAAAACACGAACCGCAATATCTTTTTCAAGCAGCTATTGATTTAATTCCATCTGGTAGATTGTAAATTAACACCACTCTACTTTTTCCTGCAAACTGCCCCGGGTAGTATGATCACCTACAGTTACAGGAACTGACGCGTTTTAACCGTCAATGACAATTATCACAGCACAATAGGCAACAAACTAACAAGGATCAAAACGCAATGGTTAGCTAATTGCAGGATATTTAACTCATCATCCTATCCATGACTCCAAATAATCCATATGTCATCCAAGAATCGTGTACACAATTTGAACGTCAGTGGCGTCCTGTCTAAAAGGTTTTTCTCCAGGAATGGACGCAAGAAAATGATTGCTATCGATTTCTTACGCTTGACTGTAATAATATTTATCTGAAAGCTTTGCAGTTATAAACACACATACATGATGAATGTTAATCTAGTTAAACGTAAGTAGAAGTTGTGAAGTCACAAAATAAGTCAAATGAAAACAAACAAAAAGTGCACTTTTATATATTACCTGAACCTCGTTTTACGCAATGATGTTTTTGCATTTACTGTCGTCATTTTTAGTTCGGCTTCCTGTTTCGGAAGCCTACTTCAACGAAAAGCTCATCGCACAAACAATTGTACAATTAATCTATCAATGGTTTCACGGGTAGTGATAATAATTAATAAATCGAGGTTGCGATCTCGACAAAAACACCACTCCCATTATAAATATAAATAAATATATATTTTTTTTCAGTATAATGTAAAAAAGGAAATTCATTCAGTAGACCAGTTTCGTCCTTATTGGGAACTCTTTAAATACTTTCCAGAATTTTCCGTGGAAAGGGCTCGAACCCGGGCACGTCTGTATCGGAGTTTGTAATTCTAAACACGAAGCTATTCAGCCGCACGCTACATACAATTTTCAGTTATAAACTAACTGTTTCTTGATTAGCCTTATATTTAGGTGCAGCCTATATGTGCAGTAGGGTGGCTTAGTGGTTAGAACAACAGATTCTAAAGCAGACGTGCCCAGGTTCGAGCCCTGCCCGCCTCAAATTATGCACAGTACGAGAATAGTTCACAATAAGGACGAAACCGCTCTACTGGATAAATTATCTTATCTACATTATGCAATGCTTCGTTTATACTGTCAAATGTACGTATATAAAAATGGACTAGTGTTTATACCAAGATCGCAACCTTGATTCAAATTATTTTTATCAATACCTGCACAACCATTTTACGTTTAACTTGGATTCCATTCTCTTTAACAATTTATTGTTTATGAACAGAAGGTTCACATTCTAAATTAATCAATAGAACTATATTTGGTCACAATAATAATAATAATAATAATAATAATAATAATAATAATAATAATAATAATAATAATAATAATAATAGTAGTAGAGGTATTAGTAGTAACAATGGTAGTGATAGTGTCTATTAAAACTTGATAATTATTGCCATAACCATCTAAAGTATGAAACTAAACTTATATTAATTGTAAGCATCAAAACTACTTAGTTCGTCAAATAAATTAAATTTATTTTGTCATTGAAAAAAAAATAATCACAAATATTATTGGTTATATTGCTAATAATATAAAGTCGGTAAATGTGCTCCAAGGATTACGAAGAGTGAAGGAATAACGAATGTGTGTCTAACTGAGAGATGTAGTGCATTGGTTTGAGGAATAAACAATGACAATCTAAGAATTATGTCAAATAAAAAGGATACGTGACAGATTGTCTACAAAGTGCACGGTTCTTGCTGTGCCATACAAGGGTATATAAATCAATGAAATCAAAAATTTTTGGATCGGATATTTCCGCTTGCACTTTTGCATGTCATCACAAATAGTACTTAACTGGGTTCAGTTAAGAAGTCGTTATAATTACCTGGACCTTGTTGTACCCCACAAGGTGTTCGTATCCTCTGTCGTGTAATAGATTTTGTGGCTATAGTCATGGCAACCAGTAAAGTGTGTCGAAAGTTGGGTAACGCAACAACTAAAGAGCTTCACATTTTCATGGCTTAAAAGCAAAATCACAAAGCTTGAAGGATTTATCGTGGCTAGATAGATACAAAACACCATCCGTGCAATCAATTATTGTTTAATTGTATTGTATATATATAATATATATTTATGTATATATATATATATATATATATATATATATATATATATATATTTATACATGTATGTATGTGTGTGTGACGAAGCTACAAACAGTTAATGTTCGTGACTACATGGAAATGGTGCAGCCGACATTTTCAGTTACGTACAATGTATGCAAAACTACTGGAGGTAAGAGCCGCATACCTAATTTTGCTTTACCTATATATGCAATGCGGTTTAATCCGCGCTAGTCAGTTTGCTCTCGTACTCTGATGATGTTCATAGGAGGTCAAAACGCGTTAGTGTGTGCGACTGGCGGTAGTTTTGTTACGTTGTTCGGCGACTGGTTAAATACAATGGGATTGGTGTTTACTTCAAGCTCGCAAACTTGATTTAAATAATTATTACAACCACCACACGGTAGTTTTGTTATGTTGTTCGACGACTGGTTAAATACGATGGGATTGGTGTTTACTTCAAGCTCGCAAACTTGATTTAATGAATTGCAGAGAATAGTCAATGCAATTGTTTCGCTCTTATTGGGCACTCATCAAATATTGACCGGAATTGCCGCGACCAGGAATCGAACTAGTTCGCATTGACTTCAAACTTTCAACTCACAAACTATGGCATTGAAGTCGTGCAGTTCATGAAAATTACAGTTCGTGCTCAACAAGAACGAGACCGGATTACTTGTTATCTCATGCTATGTTTATTTAATACTGATAACGTATAGATGCATACTAATACATGTGCCGTTATAAACTACCACTGCATAAGAGAGAAAAATACATTTCATCAAATAGATTGGGCATACATGGTCTTACATCAGTAGTAGGTAGAACTGTCATAGCCTGAATTTGAACCCGGCATAATATGGATTAAATTAAATGAATATGTTATAGAATATGCGAATTACAAGCAATTTTCACGTAGCTACAAATTTGTGCGCCAGTGTTAGTCTTTCATTCAGCTGCATCCTTGTGAGTATTACTTCAGGCAGAGAGTTCCCACTGGCCACCTTCGATCCCTCATTAGATAACATATACCATACGACTTTTGGAAATATAGTAAAATTAGATAAGTTTGACTATATATGTATATATATATATATATATAATTTTGTATTATATAAGGTAAAAATCAATTAGTAAGTTACCCTTATATGTTAATTGATTTTTGTAGAGAGACTGGCACAACAAACAACTATTCAAGCGAAACACAATTTAAAGCACACTGGCTATTCAGAGGCTCGCGCAATCCATGATTGTTTTATTCATAGACTCGTATTAATAAAAAACGTCGTAAATATTTCACGCTCCAATGCCGGTCTAATAATTACTTGAGTCAGAGATTCGTTCTACGCTCTACCAAAACACCGTCATTATAGTGTTGGCAATAATGCAATTTGCACACACGCGTTTCAATTTAATCAGAATTGCCAGTCTGGTGAAAACTGGCAAAAGTTACAATTTCGCATTTAATAATACTCATCATCAAAATCAACCATATCGCCCACCCAAACCATTATTAATAGTATTCATCTGCATTAGAATCTACATTATCATAAGATGTTTCAGCGTCAGATGTAATGCCTCAAGTCAACCTCAATGGTAATATCCAAATCATCTTCTTCAACGTACATAACACAATCGATAGCATCTCCATCATCAAAAGATTTACTGTATTATTTAAAATCACGTTTCCGGAATTCAGATAAGTACCAATCCTATTTTTGAGTAGCCAGTTACAATTTATTTTATTTCTAGTCTTTCATAAGTAGTGATTATTAAAGCGGACTAAGAACATCATCGTTTTTTAGAATCAACCAGATCAACATCAACTTGTAAAAATGCAAATATTACTCCGAAAAATAAGCTTTGTTTAAATCATCCATTTCATTATCAGTATTACCATCAGAATCATCCTTATCATAATAATCAACTTGACCAGCAACATCATCGTCATCATCATTATCATCACACAGTGATAAAAAATAAGTTATTCAGTAGATGCTCTGAATTTTTCATGAAATTTGGTTACTAGTGTAATTATCATTATTTTCATCAATCTCATCGTCCGCTCAATGAGAAATTGCATCGAAATATAATTTGTCTCGTTGTAGCAAGCGTTTTACTTTAATGCCAAAATTATTACCTACTTACGCAACAATGAATTCCGTCTTGAGCCGTACTATTAGTAGCATCAGAGTCAGTATGTCGCAATAGGAAAAAATCATTATCCTCAATAAAACTAATCTTCACAAAGGTTGTCAATAGCCGAGATTAAACAGTTGTGTCATTTAGAGTCATCACTGCCATCATCAACAGTAAACATGCCGTCCATTTGGGAGAAGTTGTATGCCACAAAAAGCTAACGCGTGCCTATTGACCGCTTCTATTTCCGCTCAGCTGAACTTTACCTTTCACCGAGGTACAGTGAATAACTTTGCCCTCCGGGTCTCAAAAACAAACTCTACTCTGACGAGTCACCAAGTTAGACTGCTTAAATATGGCCATAAAGAAAAGAAACTAAAACAACCCTTAAATTTCGTTAAATAGATGCGAAAGTTTTAGATTTTCTAGAAAAATTTATTATATATATATATATATATATATATATATATATATATATATATATATATATATATATATCAATTGTCAATATAAATTAGACACTGCATAAGTTAGCGAAGATGATTCATACAGTAGGCAGGCTTCCTTCTTATTATGACTTCCTCAGCTACTTGCAAAATGTTTCCGCGACCGAGGCCCGAACCGAGACAGATTTACTTGAGAGTCCTGTACACATCGAGTGTGCCACCCTAGCCGCATACCACACCCAATACTAAGGTGTATACCGACTTATGTATTTAGTTAGCTTTTCCTTTAGGTGAGCATATTTGGCGTCTATTTATACCTGAATTTCAAAATAGGAACCACCTATCTGTCATTAGGGAAGAGACAGTATTCCACCTGCAGAATTAATATTCATTTGAAATTTCCAGGCAGGATTTTGATTCTATACATGTTTTCAGTAAAATCTAAACATTGCATGAGTTTGCGGTCTTGATATAAACACCTGACCCATTACTTACTTACATATGTCAGTATAAACTAAGAATTGTATAGTGTAGAAAAGGCAATTCATCCAGTAGACCGGTTTCGTCCTTATTGGGAACTCATCATTTACTGGCCAGAATTTGCCGCGGACAGGACTCGAACATGGACACGTCTGCTTCGGAATCTGGTTAATTAATTGATTCCAAAGCAGACATGTCCAGGTTCGAGTCCTGTCCGCGGCAAATTCTGGCCAGTACATGATGAGTTCCCAATAAGGACGAAACCGGTCTACTGGATGAATTGCCTTTTCTACACTATACAATTCTTAGTTTATACTGACATATGTAAGTAATTAATGGGTCAGGTGTTTATATCAAGACCGCAACCTTGATTATAAAAATTGTTATCACCACCCGCGCAACCAATGTTCGTTTAATTGCATGAGGTAGCAATGTCAACTCATCAAGTAGACCGGCTTTGTCTTCATTCCCATGCCTCAAGTCATTGCCTTAATTTGCCGTGCCTGGAGTACATTTGATTTGTAGTCATTCGTATATACTGGCAGCATATGCATGTTCACACTCCAGCCAATAAAAAATAATTCAATTTAACTTCTCTAGGAGGCATAATATCTCTAATATATTGACAGATCGGAAGTTGCTAGTTAAAATTACGCCATACAGGTTCTAGGAGAAGGAAAGAGTTGGAACACTCCCAAGCAAATTTTCCCCGATTCGATCCTCAGGCGCGGCAAATTCTAGCAAGTACTTAAAGAGTTACCAATAGGAGCAAAAGCAGTATACCTGATGAATTGCATTTTCTACCTTTTTTCCATATTTATATTATTTGGAATATATAAATATATATATATATATATATATATATATATATAAACTAAATTATATATTAAATCAAATGGTGAATACACGTCTGCTATTGCGCAACACATCTTAGAAACCTCACATATAAGTTCTCCAGACGTATCCTTTAAGATAATTACTTAATGCAATAACAGAATTGACTGGCCACATACGAATCTTAATGGATAATTAATAAATTGCAGACGAATTTAGGCAATCAGAAGCATATTCTGACATCAAGCTTTAACTCGAGGAATTGCACGCAATTGATTGATTGTTCCATTATTTCACACTATCTCCATTTTTGTGACATGTCTAAAAAGCGCATATCACTGGTTAAAACTAAAAAGTCCATAAATTATGAAAGTCGTTTAAATATAAGAACATATTTTTTCGCATATTAAGCAGTTGATCAAGTGTCGACTGGATTATGCGCCCGATTTCTTTACACGATGTTCTAGTTCCTTGGCTTACTACCTTATCACTGAAACTTTGAGGTCAACGATTTTGCCAAATAAAAATAAAATAGAAATGAAAATATCACTATTTATAACTCCGTACATTGCTTAAATTGTATTAATACACCAAAGTAAATACTCTGTTTTCCTTCCAATCCTTACCCAAAAAAATTTAAAGCATAATAAGAATAAGGCGACAAAGCCATCTAAAATTACGTTAGGCTTATAGCAAATTCGATTATGCAGAAAGTGAACGTTTCTTCAGTGAATTTAACATTGTATTTCATAAGGATAAAGAGAACAGATGATTCTATTATTCGAATTGTTGCACTGATGCTTTATATAACTCTAACTGGGGAGAACTGCCATTCCTTTCTAAATGGTTTATATATGGATTCCAAAGAAGCAATAAAATCGACTGCAATGCCAAATTCAGCATTTGCATGAGGTTAAGCCATATTTTCTTTTAGTTCATTAATGTTTTTACCGTGAGAAATGACGTAATTATGGGGACGTCCAAAAATAGGAGAGCAACGTAATATAAATTATATATACATGTATTAAAATAGTGTCAAGGTAAATGATTAAAAGTGTTTAAACAATAGGCTTAATGAAAATATGAAGTAAAACAATCAATTACCCACTAAGTAACAGATCATATTAATATTGTAGAGAAAGGTATGACTGGCATAAAAATTCGTTAATTTAATGTATACAGCAAGGGCCCTAAGTTAATAGATAAAGCAAGTTATCAAGAAATGAAGAATGAAAATTTCAATGATTGTTCCGTACATACTTCCTAAACCTAATTATTAAATACGCATAAATAGAAAGCATAATCTCTTGCACATTCGTTTCGTGCTTACTGGCGACTCATCAGTAGGATCCCGTATTACGTCCTTTAACCACTATATATTTGGGTGAGGAGTCTGGGATAATAGGACCGTAAAATCTCCTAGACGAATGTGTAAGCCTGCAGTAGTGAAGCTAACATTATTTAAAGTCTCGACAATGCGACTTCAACGCTAACTCACTCTATATAATATATATACCGAGTCTGTAAACACTATGGCTATTGTGTTAGTAACCGATACCAACATAGTAGTACCGAAAAGGTAAATGGTACTAACACTTTTGTTGTCGAGTCGGTACATGGGACCAACATGATGAATATCAATGTATTCTACAGTTCACCGAAATTGAGAATTACAACTATTTCTGAACGCCTGTTACTCTAGTAAATCCATACACTCCAGCCTTGATCGATATCATTTATCACATTTCGCGATAAGCATGACATCATTCAATTCAATCTATAAAAGTATTTAATTATTATAAAGTTAATTTACTTGTTTTACTACGTCGATTTTGCGTGTGATGTGCGGTCATTCGACAGAGATTCTCGTCAGTGAGAATAGAAATATATGAAGATAAATTCTGGACACCGATTAACAATAATTTGTTTAATAAAATAACCTGATGATTGTGAAATATGCTGTCGCGCAATATCTTATTTCTTTAAATAAATGCATACTGCAGTGAAACTACACACTGATCTGCGTATGGCCTCCGAGGTTCACGTGAACTAACTTGTTACCTATGGCAGCTAGCCGAAAACAAACGTGTAAATATATTAGTTCAACACGAGCGTGTAGAAAATCGATATAAAATGACTGCGTAGAAGTTGAAAATTCGCCAACATGAAAAACTAAATCATGATATAGCATTTATATAATTTAATGAGAATTGGTTGCGCAGGTGGTGATAATAATTACTTCAATAACGGTTGCGATTTTGGTGTAAAAATCTGGCCCAATATAAACACGCATTTATGAATATAAATCAAGCATTGTATAATATAGAAAAGGCAAATCTAGAAGACTCGTATCGTCCTTATTTGGATCTCATTACGTACTGGCCAGAATTTGTCGCGGACAAGGCTCAAATCTGGGCACGTTTGCCTCAGAAACTAGTGTTCTAACCACTAAGCCTCCCTATCGTTTACTACACAATTTCAAGCTAATTTTTCTTGGTTAGACTTTACTTAAAGTGACGCCTACATAGCATCTCTTTATCCCTAAAGTTCAAACTAACCATCTTTCATTATTGAACAGATACCACACTACATGGGGAAGTTATATTGAATTGAATATTTATATAAGTAAATGAACACTGGTTGCACAGGCGCTGATAACCTTCACCTGTCCATTACATACATTCATTTGTCAGTATAAAGTAAGCATTGTAGAACGCGAAGAGTTCGCAATAATGACGATACTGGTCTACTGGATGAAATGCCTTTTCCACAGTTTACAATACGTAATTTATACTGTCACATATATGTACATAATGGTTAAATACTGTTTGTTGCGAAGAACTAATATATATGCAAGTATGTATTAGGTTTTGCGAAACTAGTAACAAATTAGTTCAGTTGTGACCAGAAGGATAAACCAAAGGCAGCATGAACGGAAAGTATAATCTCATGCACATTCGTTTCGTGCTTACTGGCGACTCATCAGTAGGAGCCGGTATTACGCCCTTTAACCACTATATATGTCTGGTAGAAGAATGTGGAATAATAGGACGGTACAATCTCCTAGACGAATGTGTAAACCTGTAATAGTGAAGCTAACATAATCTGAAGTCAAAGACAATACGACTTCAATGCTAACTCACACTATATAATATATATACCGAGTCTGTAAAGGATACTAACACTATGGCCATTGTGTTAGTAACTGATACCTTTTTTGAAATCGATGAGTACCGGATACTAACACTATGGTTTCCGAGTCGGTACATGATACTAACCTGATGGATATAAATTTATGCTAAAGTTCACCCAAATTGAGAATTACAACAATTTCCGAACACCTGTTACTCCAGTTAAACCATACACTCTGGTCTTCATCGATATCAGTTATCACATTTCGCGGTAAGCATGACATCATTCAATTCAATATATTACAGTTAAATACTGTTTGTTGCGAAGAACTAATATATATGCAAGTATGTATTAGGTTTTGCGAACCTAGTAACAAATTAGTTCAGTTGTGACCAGAAGGATAAACCAAAGGCAGCATGAACGGAAAGTATAATCTCATGCACATTCGTTTCGTGCTTACTGGCGACTCCTCAGTAGGAGCCGGTATTACGCCCTTTAACCACTATATATTCGGTAGAAGAATGTGGAATACATAATGGGTCGGACGTTTATATCAAGATCGCAACCCTGATTCAATTGATATTCTTTTCATAATAACAAAAGTACTTTAATTCCATTTGTGTTTTGGGTTTAAAACTTAGTCAAAACAGCTTCAAAAGCTTTTAATAGTTTTATTTACATTATTGATTGACTGTGTAGAGTATGCATTGTACTAGCAGGCAGAAGGATTATCTAAAATTTTCTGTAAGAGTGTAGATCCAATAATGCTTTACAGAAGCCAATATAACTGACTGAGCATAGCTAATCAGGTAAAGGTTTATTTGCGATTCCGCCCATTTAGAATAACCCCTTTTCAACTTTAATTCTACTTCAGTACATTAGGCGGCAATGTGCATATGAAATGTTAAACCTATTTATTACCAATCTATAATTGTACGTACTCTCATATTCATGCACATACACACAACGCGCGCCGATATATATATATATATATATATATATATATATTTTTTTTTTTTACACATCTTAATATATATAAAAAGCACTTAATCAATGCAGAACGTCTTGTTTATCGTTTCTGTGAGAAACCTTTATGTACATTTAAAATTGGCGATAAATGAAGTTAAATTTCATTCATTACAGATTTACCGTCCTGGCAATATAAAGGACGATTGGATGAATGCGAAAAATTCAAGTGGCTTATGAGGCTATCTGTTTTAAACTATGCAAAAAGAATAACAAAAGATCTTAATAGGGATAACTTGCATTATTAATGTGTCTAAATTTTAATTATTATCATTATAGCTGTTGATATTATTATTATCAACATCATCATCCAAGTCCTCGTCATTATCTTTAGCTGAAGCATTAAATTCATCAACCTCATCCTCTTAAACTTTACCGTCATAACAATTCTCACCGTTGTCATCATCAGTTTGAAACGAATCATTATCATCGTCACCCAAAAAATCAACATCACAATCACCATTACAATCCCGATCCTCTTTATCATCATCATCATCATCATCATCATCATCATCATCATCATCATCGTAATCATCATCATCATCATCATCATCATCATCATCATCATCATCATCATCATCATCATCATAAACATAACCATTAGCTTCCGATCATCTTCATCATCATCATCCTCACCACCACTGTCGTTATCATCATCATCGTCATTATCACCACCATTACTGTCATCATCATCCTCATAATCATCAACAACAGAGTTAGGAACTTATTACATACTGTCCAGAATTTGACGTCGACAGAGCTCGAACCTGGCCACGTCGGCTTCGGAATCTGTTGCTCTAACCACTGAACCATTCTGCTGATTTAGGAACTCCTTACGTACTGTTCAATGCACCGAGGTTGCTCAGTAGTCAGAGCAACACATTCCGAGGACCTGCCCAGGTTCGAGCACTGTCCGCAGTAAATTTTGGACATACAGAATGATTTCCCAATATGGACGAAACTTGTCTACTGGGTGAATTGCCCTTTCTACACTATACAATGCTTCGTTTATACTGCAAATTTATATACATGATGAGTAAGGTGTTTATATCAAGATCGCAACCTTGACTAAAGTAATTATTATCACCACCCGTGTGACCGATGTTCATTTAAGACCTTCCAGTTGTTTCATTTTAATGCGTATATATGTACACAGTGTAATCGTCTCATGCTGATTTACCATGTTTGTCTGTCATGAGCCAATCAAAAACACTGTGTCTACTCCATCCGTTCATCAGAGTATGCCGTCCATATCTAGGTGCACGAAGTTCTCCGCCGCTTGATGCCTGAGATACACGATAGACTAGCATTATATTATGTACAACAGGTATGAAAAGGCGTAGAACGCCGTGTTCCAATATTGAAGGATTTCACAGAATTTAATGCACAATAAGCTTTGTTGTACGAAGGAAATCGTGCAGCGAGAAATAAGGCTTACACTAAGATGGAAGGATCAGGTAGACAAAATTGCTTTAACGGTTTCTGTGTGCGTGTGTTTATAACTTATTGGGCTAAATAAGTGGGGCTTCCTCATTGTTATGTTACAGCATATTAGACAGGTTTGTGCCACCATGTCAGACTTGCAAATCCATCCATCACTAGGAACAAGTGAACTTGTGCTTTTCTACAGCCTATATTTAACCATGAATTTACAGTTACGCTAGAATGAAGCGTCAGAACTTTCATGGCAATGCTAATTATGATGAAGAAAACATTTTTGTTGATAATAATTATGTTGACGTTGATTATATAGTTGTTGATGATGATGATGATGATGCTGATGCTGATGATTATTATTATTATTATAAATTGCATACAACTCAAACTACCCATTAATAATAAAAACGAAGAAAACCATTTTCTTCCAGGTAACAGATTCAGTTGCTTAGTCCATGAAAGGCAAAAAATATTATCGGAAAAAAAGTTTGAAAAAATTCTGAGAGAAACATACCATTTATTAAAAAAATTCACGAACTTCTATACTTAGTTACTATGGAAAATAACAAGTAAAATCTAATACCTTCGCATATTCCAAAATCTGAGAAAAGATAGGCCGAGCCAACTGAAGAGATTTAATCGAAGTTATATCATTCTGAACTAGAGTGTTATCGACCCTAAATCCCAGTTGGATTCCAACTGGTTTGCTAGTGCAAATTATTACAACTGTCTAACCGAGACACAATCTATCGTTTTAAAAACCTTCTACCACACTAAGAAATTTTATTACCTAGGAAACTCGTCAGAAGCAGACTGAACTGCTACTAGAAGTGGAATAATGCTGTAAATTGCCATAACTACGAAACAAAGAAAAACATAAGGATAGTTGCCATTTTAAAAGACCTACTAGTCTGAGTTTAAAGACTAACTTGCCAGTTAATAATGGTGATGCTTACCGTGTTAGACGGAGAGTCACGCCCAGTTATCCGGTCTTATTTTCTATAATGAATGGTTTTGTATTCAATAGATAGATAAATGCCAAATTGTTTATCTAGTAGAAAAAGTTGAAATAGCTGGTGTTCATAAACATATATGCCCGAAAATTCGCCTATTAAAATAGGTAACTCCTCAGTAATTATCATAATCTACTGATGTATCCAAACCCGGAAATAAATGAGGTGACACATAAACAAACATAGGAATAATAAAAGTAATCAGCTGATCGAGTTAGTTGCACGTAGAGAAGCTGTTACACTAAGGACTCACACGGTTGGCCTTGTAAATCCATTACCTTGTCTAAAGTCTTTGATGAGTTTAAGTTAAACCACTCAGTTAACAAAATCAGAGCACATATGTAAAGACATGCACAAAAACTTATTTAAAACTGACATTCTTTATGTAATAAAATTGAGCAATAAATGATAGCACGGGTATTGATAACAACTATTTAAACAATGGTTGACCATTTCTAATAAACTCCATCAAATTGTTGTTAAACAGTTGCATACCAAAGAAAAACAACTGTCAGTCATATTTACTGATTAATTTTGACCACATACTGTCATCCTCGAAACACAGCAGCAAATTGAATAGCAAGGTGCAAGCCACAATGGGTATATAAGTTAGTTAAAATCATTTATGTGATTCTTACACATTTTACTTGACTGGAAATGTCGGCAGTACAATTGCAATACTGCGTTCACGGATATGTCATTATGCAGTAATATAGTTAAATATTTATTGTCTGCGCAGGAAGTGATAACATTTATTTGAATCAATTTTGTGTACTTGAGACAAACACCAAGCTCCTTTTATTCACACAATCTCATACTATTGCAGAACTACTATCTACCACGCACATTGCGCTATTTTACCATACTAGATCGTCATCACAGCATGATGAAGAACTGAGCCTTTTTCACAACATGAATTCCCGTTGACAGTCGGTCGGCAGTGATGATAGTTTTGCCTTTTGGTACGATCCAACTATCTGACATTGGTTGATCAAGTATATTGTTGGTATAGGGCATAATATCGGCTCCTACTGATGAGTCGCCAGTAAGCATAAAACAAACGTGTACATTAGGGCATACCTTTCTTTTATACTGCCTTTATATATCCCGTTGGTCATATTGGAATTAAGTTGCTACTAAGTTCGCAACACCTAAAAGACAATTATTTGTCATGCACTCTTACTCTTGAATATATATATATATATATATATATATATATATATATATATATATATATATAGTACAATCACGCGAATAGAAAATAATCTTATAAACAAACGCCCAGTCAGACAACAAAGAGTTCTGCAATATCAATAAAACTGATAAAATTCCATGGTTGTCTACGGAGCATAAACTGATATTGGCCGAAACAGCTGATCGGATAACTAAGAAATATTAGTTTTTATTCGCCATACTTAAAAAGGGCCAGTTTATCTATCCATCGGACTAAAGTCAACTAGTTAACAGAAGATAAAAATGCCTTATTCGATACTAAATAGCATACGTAAATCGATTTACGATCAAAAACTTCTCAGAAGCTTACCTATATCAGCGGAAGTTGACGCGGAATTATAGCCTTGGATTTGTCCATCGTTGCCTAGACGCATGGCTTGTGGTGTGCCTACTTTGCCTACTTTATCGTTGGCATATTCTTTATTGAAATTAGAGTTATTTTCGCCGCTTTTCGCATCATCGGAATCATTGGCGGTCACCAAAGGCATCACTGGACGATCAGCTATCTCTGAATAGATGAAAGTTACAAATACGCGAAATTAAAATTTCTCATGCGAACCACAACTTTCTTATAAAAGTCAGCAATGCAAAAGGAAGAAACGTAAAAAATTTAGAGCTAGGCCAATCAGATTTTCCACCTGACACTGGTTAAGAACCAGACATTTTAAACGCTATAATCTGTGAAATTTAAATCACTGTATTATTACTAAAAGTTTCAAATTCAAAACATATGTTCATTTAGATGCTTATGTCATATCTCATTAACATTTTCTCTGTGTAAGCAATATAAATACGTTGGTTCGTGATGCACACGTAAATTTAGGAGAAAACTAAATCAATATCGATATTACATTCTTTTCTGCACACAGATGTGTTGAAAGGCATAGAGAAGGTAATAAATATAGCCCGTAATAAGGAAACTAGAAAAGACAGAATTATACATGATAGAAATTTAATTAAACAATCAATGGTTGCAATAAAAAAAAATTGATTGCGCGTGTGGTGGTAACAATTCTTTAAATCAAGTTTGCAAGCTTGAAGTAAACACCAATCCCATTGCATTTAACCAGTCGTCGAATAGCATAACAAAACTACCGCCAGTCATGGAAGGTCAAAACGCGTCGGTGCGTTGCGGTTGGCGGTAGTTTTGTTATGTTGTTCGACGACTGGTTAAATACAATGGGATTGGTGTTTACTTCAAGCTCGCAAACTTGATTTAAAGAATTGTTACCTCCACCCGCGCAATCAATTATTGTTTAATTGTATTGCCTATATATGTATATGTGGCGAAAGCTGCAAACAGTTAATGTTCGTGACTGCATAGAAATTGTGCAGCCGACATTTCCAGTCAAGTTCAATGTATGCGAGACTGCTAGAGGTGAGAGCCGCATATCTAAATTTGATTTCCATATATATTCAATGCGGTTTGATCCTCGATAGTCAGTTTGCCGTCGTACTCTGATGATGATCATGGAAGGTCGAATCGCGTCAGTGCGTTGCGGCTGGCGGTAGTTTTGTTACGTTGTTCGACGACTGGTTAAATACAATGGGATTGGTGTTTACATCAAGCACGCAAACTTGATTTAAAGAATCAATGATTGCGCAGTTGGTGGAAACATTTCCTTATTTTAAGTATGATAGCTTGAAGTAAACATTAATCGCATTGTGTTTAACCAGTCGTCGAATAACATAACAAAACTACCGCCAGTCGCAGGCACTAACGCGTTTCGACTTGCCATGATCACCATCAGAGTACGACGGAAAACTGAATTTCGAGGATCAAACTGCAATGAATGTATATGAGAAGAAAAATTAGATATGCGGCTCTCACCTCTATTAGTCTCGAATAAATTGTACTTAAATGGAAATGTCGGCTGCACAATTTCTATGCATTCACGAACATCAACTTTTTGCAGTATACGTTACATATTTAAATAGGTAATATAATTCAGCAAACATTGAGAGAAATTTGACTGATTTGGGAATTTACATATTTTCCAAGATAGTACTAGCACAATTATATGGTAAATCTATCAGGGAATCAAGTTAAATTGCTTAAACGTGGTTTAAACACGGAAATGGCCAATGCATGATCAATTATAAATGATATCATTACAGAAGTCGTTAAAATGCTGCAACTGCTTTCGGATTAGGTTAAATTTGAATTGGAAGTTGCATCAATGGTTATAACACACTAGGAGGGGGCACATGAACCAAATTATGAAAACTAAAATCTTAGAAATTGGCTAATATCAAACTAGGTTGTGTAAAAAAGCGGGATAATGGAGAAGCTACGGTTATAATAAGTCGATGCTATTGTAATTTAGTGAATAATAACGAAGTACGCAATAAAATAAGGAAGACTCAACTAATGAGTTACAACGGCGATTCAAATAACTAGTCAATAGTATGGTGATACTGCGCGTGATGATAAGGTCAAACAAAGAGATACTGTTGCGCTCACAGAGTATGACTTCGTTAAACTGTATAAAAATATATATGCCTATATATATATATATATATATATATATATATATATATATATATATATATATATATATTTCTCTTTGATTGTTGGTAACCGCAAGTTTGTTACTCTAAATAACAAGGATAGTTTGGCTGCATTAACTGTGCGTGTTAATGCAGCTGTAACTTTTTTGTGCTATAATTATAATCAAGGTTGTGGTCTTGATAAAAGCACCTGACCCATTAATTACTTACATATGTCAGTATAAACTAAGAATTGTATAGTGTAGAAAAGGCAATTCATCAAGTAGACCGGTTTCGTCCTAATTGGGAACTCATCATGTACCTGCCAGAAATTGCCGCAGACATGACGAGTACCCAATAGGACGAAACCGGTCTACTGATGAATTGCCTTTTCTACAGTATAGCAGACCCTCTAGTTTATACTGACATATGTAAGTATTAATGGAGTCAGTGCTTATATCAAGACCGCAACCTTGATTATAATAATTGTTATCACCACCCTCGCAACCAATGTTCGTTTAATTTCTTTTGTGCTATTCGGGAAACTGCATCCCCCTTAAATGGGATATTTATATATATATATATATATATATATATATATAGCCAGTAGATAAAAATTAGCATCTGACTAGTATGTAGCTGGTGCACCCTATGATCAGTGAAAATGCGATATTTTACCATGTGCTCCACTTCAATGAAGAATACTCGATGTTAACAGTACAAGACATGCGCTTTCACAGATTATAGCGTTCTTCTGTTCCGCATTAATTGGATGAATTTAAACAGAGCTGAAGCGTCGTATCCGTTCTTTATTAGTAACCAGTAATTATTTATTTTAACTGCGTCGTGCCTTATGTTTAATTTAAGAAAGTATAATACTTTAGACTATTTGGTGTTTACTGTTGTGCCTAACAAGAGTTGATGAATCCATATGAGTATATCCTAGAATTTATTTATTGCAACATGTAGAAATCGCCAAGAAAGACATGCAGAATTATCTCCAATCAAACAAATGGTTACGTTCTGCAATGCCGCGTTTTGCGTACGCGGGTTGTAGCTTTGCACCAACAGTTTCACAAAGATCCGATTGATTACAATTTCCTTTTCTGTGTCTGTTTTGCCTTCGATCAGGCTGGGCGTGTATTCGTCCCTTTCTTCCGAAAGCTTCAACATCGTTCATACTAACCATTGGAAATTCGGTTCTATCAAATCTTAGTTTAACGGCAACGTTTCAGTGCGTTTTATCCAGCACCATTCTCAGGCCACTATACACAGCACAATACTTCACAATAGCAGATATTAGCAAATGACATTTGCTAAAATATGTGATTGTAATTAGGCGTAGTTCCGCTTCTACTGATGAATCACAAGTAAGAATTGAACAAAGGCGTATATGAGATAGCACGTTTCGGTCATATTAACTTTGGCTCTCACTAAATTCTTACTAAACACGCCATACCTAATAGACGAATTCCTATATATTACGTTTACGTAACCAAGACTGTATAACTATTGCTATGTATTTATCAGCCTCTGTTAGATAAAATTTAATAAAGTTAAAGTGTTGGATCCTATTAATATGTCGCAATTAATTAACAATCAAAAGGTGTAATGCAATTGTGCTAACTCCTAATGCCATCTTTAGAATGTCCACTCGTTGCTATATGAAATGACACGTTGCTACGTTTGACAGGCATAACGCCAATGGAATTTAGTTTGATGAAAATCGCAAATTGAGCAGAGTGAAGCAAAATAAATATCCGCTACAGTCATGGCATGTCAGACGTGTGCAAACAAACTTTTTACGAGTCATCTTAGCTAAGAGTAAAGTGAAAACAGATATTTGTCAAAAGACACCGGAAAACCTAGCAAGTTAAATTGTATTTTTTTACTATTAGACGGGAGGCCTCGGTAGACTGGGTTTTGCTTGCTGCAAAGTTATCCAGGCCAGCGAATCAACGCCACTCAACTGACAGATTGTTTATTGTTTCAGCATGATAAAACAGTGCAAACAACTATGGGTTGGTAACGACACAACTATGAGAAGGAATAGGAATTGACAAGACGACAAAACGACTGATATCCTTGGAGAACTACATAATGAGCAGGAATGAGTAGTTTTCAAGTTTAGCGAGGCAGTGTATATATATATATATCCATGCTTATTTACGTTTTTGAGAATTATCAAACTCAGAAGCAGGAAATACACGGAGGAATAGAACAAAAATTTTATTCTGAAACTGCGAAAACAGTCACCTTTAACTAAAATGATGTGGATATATATATATCATGTATTTTTAATATCACGTTTTGTAAAGACCACGAGGAATTGTGACCATTGACAATAAGTAAGCATTAAATGGTCATTTATTTATTAGAAATTTAGTCAAAGTGAAAATGAAACCATCTTGACACTCAGGTGATAACTGTGAGGTTTGAACTACTTCATCGGAAATGAAGTTTAGCAGAGACGGCAATCCATCGGCGCAATTACTTCAAACACGTCATCTCTACTAGTCAGCCAAGGCCAAAACCAATTAGACCGTATGTCCTGGCAGCCAACAATAGAATCTTACACATACAACTACGCATAAATAAACTGAGTTCCACGACTCATACCGGATTTTACAGAGAAGTTATCATTGTTGCAGACGTGGTCGCCAGTATATCAGGCATGAGTACCTGATAAAAGGTTAACTCTAAAAGAAACAAGTTGCGCGATATGGAATAGATTAATTCTCTGGCCTTTGTAGCATGAGACAAGGTGTTTTCATACATTGTCTTCAATTTTACCCTGAATATTTTAATTACTGATTTCAACGTAAAGCTCATCCAACAAAATTTTGGCATTATAAATAATAGACAAATTAAACGAACATTGGTTGCGCGGGTGGTGATAACAATTATTATAATCAAGGTTGCGGTCTTGATATAAACACCTGACCCATTAATTACTTACATATGTCAGCATAAATTAAGAATTGTATAGTGTAGAAAAGGCAATTCATCCAGTAGACCGGTTTCGTCCTTATTGGGAACTCATCATGAGTCCTGTCCGCGGCAAATTCTGGCCAGTACATGATGAGTTCCCAATAAGGACGAAATCGGTCTACTGGATGAATTGCCTATTCTACACTATACAATTCTTAGTTTATACAGACATATGTAAGTAATTAATGGGTCAGGTGTTTATATCAAGACCGCAACCTTGATTATAATAATAGACCAATTGTTTCTGGGAGGCGCTTTCCGTTGAAAAAGGCTACCGAAACAGGTATTTGAAATATTCGACAATGCACACAAACACCTTGTTGGGTACAACTAGGGCCAGGTAATTAGAATGCTAACTTGTATAAAACCAAAGCGATATGCCAAAATCGTCAAGTTAAAAATAATCCCATCTCATTGGCGCATGCGCTTCTTACTTCTGTGGTGATTTATTAAAGCAGGCCGGTATTATGTTCAAAACCAACCATTTTATTTGTTAATAACGTAACCAAAATTGATGACGATTTTTATTAGAATAGCGCGGATAAATATTTGGAACCTTAAGGATAGCACATGATTATTTGACTATTAAACAGCTGGACACATAAAATGATCGGAACACCGATAATAATATAATTTTATACACACGTAAATTAAAAACCAAGTCTCACATACTGACTAGGCACTGCTACAGACTAATCAATATTGTCGAAATAAAGCTAATATTCAATAGGTCTTTTTGGTGCTGTTCAAAAGGATCCCCTCGAATGCACCCACAAACCTTACATACACAAAGGCTACGATAAATTAGGCAAAAACTGAGCGATGTCATAAAGAGTCCGCAGCCAAATGACCAAATAAACCAAGCCTCTTCACTGAATCAATCAAAATCAGTGATCTCTTGAACGTTGTTGTATCAATTTAACAATAATTGATTGCGCGGGTGGTTGTAACAATTCTTTAAATCAAGTTTGCGAGCTTGAAGTAAACACCAATCCCATTGTATTTAACCAGTCGTCGAACAACATAACAAAACTACCGCCAGCCGCAACGCACTGACGCGCTTCGACCTTCCATGATCATCATCAGAGTACGACGGCAAACTGACTAGCGAGGATCAAACCGCATTGAATATATATGGAAAGCAAAATTAGATATGCGGCTCTCACCTCTAGTAGTCTCGCATACATTGTACTTGACTGGAAATGTCGGCTGCACAATTTCTATGCAGTCACGAACATTAGCTGTTTGCAGCTTTCGCCACACATACACACATATATATATATATATATATATATATATATATATATATATATATATATATATATATATATAGACAATACAATTAAACAATAATTGATTGCGCGGGTGGTGGTAACAACGCTTTAAATCAAGTTTGCAAGTACAATCATCACATTTATAGTATATAAACTTTTTTCCTACGTTATTAGTAGATTAGATCTTACCTCATTTCCAGAGGTGAGTACGAATGATGCTGAAGCCTTCGGAGTGAGGGAACGAATCAGAACCCAGCCACCTCAAAGACTAACAGGAGGCGTACTTGGAAAAGGGGTTCAATCGTATCTTTGCAAAACTGATAAAGCAAATCTAATACCCGCGAAAGAAAACCGTGGATACTCTAAATGTAAATCAAAACCATAGTTTGTTCGATGTACCTATTCCGCAACCATAGAGTTTGTATCAGGTACTGACACAATAGACATAGTGTTGGTAACGTTTTCAGACTCGGTATGTATGATATGTTATGAGCTGGCTTTGAAGTCTCATTGTCAAAGACTTTATATGAAGTTAGCTCCAGTACCGCAGGTTTACACATTCATATAGGAGATTGTACCGTACAATTTTCAACATTTTTCACCTAAGTATATAGTGGATATAGGGCGTAATAACGTCACCTACTGATGAGTCGCCAGTAAGCAAAAAACGGATGTGCACATGAGATTATACTTTCTGTTCATGTTGACTTTTATTCATCCTTCTGATCATATTACAAGGTGCTCAACACCTAATATACAATTACAAAACCAGTTAAAGTCTATTGTACATAAGAAGTCAAAAATACCAAAAATGAAGCTTTGTTAGTTACCATCCGCTTTACTTTGAATGAGACTTTTTGTGTTAACATAGTCAATACTTGCAGTAATCTGCAATTGCCGTCAATACGAAGCTCCTAGGGAGACGCTTATCTCGCCTGACATCCGGTCAGATAATTCCATTGCTTGAAGCCAAATAATTCCATTCCATTTACGTTATTGGTGAATCCAGCATTCATAAACAGCCTTATGGATTTTTAGATAGATATAAAACCATAAAATCGAACACAACAAAGAGAGACTGAAACACCCTTTTTAGAGAAGAATGCGTAACTTGCCTAAAACTACTTTGTACGCCTTTTGGCACATCGTACATTCAGGACACAAGTATGCAAAATTATACAACCCCTGTGTGTGTGTGTGTGTATTTTTTCATTATAAACTGAGAATGGTATAAGTCATCAAAGGTAACTAAATCAGTAGACCGATTGCACACTTATTGGAACCTATTCAATTTCTGTCCAGAATTTCAGATAGTAAATAACTGAAAATTGTGCAGTGTGCGGCAAACAGACGCAGTGGATAGTCACCTACTTCGAAGACGTGTCCAGGTTCAAGCCCTGTCCGCGGTAAAAATTTTAGGCAGTGCTTGAAAAGAACCCAATAAGTACGAAACTGGTCGACTTGGTGAGTTTGCTTATCAACAATATGCAATTGAACCAATTTGTTACTAGGTACGCAATACGAAATACACAAAACCTAATGAATTGTTTGTGTGTGGAGCGTGTGTGCATCTAAGTATGTAAATTTCCCACTTCTTGTTTGTTGTCACATAGTATATTTGTTTTTTGCAACTTGATCCAGTTTTCTTTCCTACAAATTGACTGTATACATCATAAAATATTGCAGTCCAGTTGACTTCTGTCGAATGGTAAATAGCCTTTTTAACTGAGTCTATGCTTCAATACATAATTTATTTCTCAGATCGTATAACTAATGTATGCAAATGGCTGGACTAAAACATCAATTCATTCCCCAGACCGGTTTCATCCAATTCTGGAACTCATCAAGTACTGTTCCGAATTTTTCAGCGGACAGGCCTCGAACTGTGAAATATTTGCTTCAGAGTCTGGGACTCAATTCATTGCAGTGTCCTGCCGCAAACTGCACCAAAGTTTCAGTTATAAACTAACTCGTGTTTCTGAACAACCTTGCCTTCGAGTGGAGCCTATTTGACATCACTTTCGACATAAAGTTACAACTAGCCACTCCTAATCTTTGAACAGAATTAAATAAGTATGTAAATGAGTGACGTGTTGAATGCACTGAAGAATTAGCTAAATACAAAATAGCTGGTAACGTCAGCAATTTTGACGGACTGTCATACCCAAACTGACAGACTATAATCTAAGGCGTCATGGGTTGACCTCGTCTATTTTGATTGCCCATTAAAAGTCACACGTAAGTTTATACAGTACACAGTTTACTCAATTGGCATTATCAGTAGATAAAAGACAATCACTGCACACAAATGCTAGTGTGCTATTAAGGTAGCAGCATCGAAACCAGGCAGTATGTGCATGCATGTGTGAACCGGCTTTGCATAAATTAGCATCCGCTAGTGACTTGCTTAACCTCACTGTCTGCGATTTCCGAAACAAGCTGGAGTTCAGAAAATGCCATGGAAATATGGACCATGCTAAGTAGCTGTGGTTATGTGACCACAGCTTGGATTAACGTGACAAAAAATTTGAAACTAAGCCAAATCTGTCAGATTTATGCGAAACTGGCTAAATACCACATACGTAGGGCTAACTAAACAGCAAACTAATAGACCCAATAGTATTGGTACTGTTTTTCACTTGGTGGTGACCGGTATGCACATATCGAGGCTATGAACTTCTGTCTCACAACATTTGGCGGCAATAAAATAAACAACGTCGCGAAGCCGCAGAAACACATGATTGTGATTGTGGCTATGCTAATAACAACGAGGAAAATGTTTTTGACGATAATTCTCATAATAGCGATAATAATAATGGTGATGTTAACTACGAAATCAGGAAAAATTTAAAAAAAAAACAATAATGGACATGACTATGATGGATAAGACAATGACGACCATTATGATAACGAGAAGCTGACGAAGATACTGACAATTATTATGATGATATAAATAAACGGTAATATAAAAAATTAAGATGACATGTTTTAAAATTATTAGGAAGGCGGTTTAAATGATGAACAGTGTCTTGATAGAGATGATTCCAATGTTGATATTGATAATGCGTCTAGTTACAAGTTTATTTTGTCATAATTCCAAGCCTTCTATAGATGCATTGATTTGGTGTCTTTCCAAGTATTACTAATTATTATTCTTTCTTTTTAGTTCTTGGGCGGTATCGAAACGTGTAGGTGCAATGCAAGTGATTTGACTCAGTGGCTTAATTTCACATTCTGCTAAATTGCCTAGTAGCACAAACAATCGAACGATGTAGGAAAAACGACAATAAGTTGTATAAACAAACAGTAGGTGGGCACGGATGCCACCCAAAAAGTATTCAGTGAGTCATGAGGTGTGTATTAAATGTGTCATCTTGTTCATTAATGTAGTGTTCATTACCAGGCCTGAAAAACGAATAAATAGCAAGGTCATATTTCTTTTAAAAAGTACTCTCAGAAAATGAAAATATATGTATATATATATATATATATATATATATATATATATATTAAAATAGACACATGCTTTAAGTATAAATTAAATATAGAACAAAATATTAGTTGAAACACATCAATTATATCAGGTACATCCTAACTGTCGGTCGTTAAACAATTAATGATATGGCTGTTAGTGGCAATAGTTCTTTAAATCTAGTTATTGAGCTTGCAGTAAACACCAATCCCAATGTATTTAACCAGTCGTCGAGCAACATAGAAAAACAACCCTCAGCCACAGGTACTGACACGTTATGACCTTCCATGATCATCAGCAGAATACGACGACAAACTGACTTGCAAG
Organism: Eudiplozoon nipponicum; assembly: GCA_029291075.1. Taxonomy (NCBI): domain Eukaryota; kingdom Metazoa; phylum Platyhelminthes; class Monogenea; order Mazocraeidea; family Diplozoidae; genus Eudiplozoon; species Eudiplozoon nipponicum. The sequence goes on from JAQBSW010000327.1 coordinate 161,028, forward strand.
GATCGAACCGCAATGAATATATAAATAGAAAGCAAAATTAGATATGCGGTCTTAACCTCTATTAGTTTCGCACACGTTATACATGACTGGATATGTAGACTGCACAATTTCTATTTAATCACGAACATAAAATTTTTGCAGCTTTTACCAAACATAAATATAGGTAATACAATTAAACAATCAATGATTGCGGAGGTGGTGGTAAAAATTCTTCAAATCAAATTTGCGATCTTGAAGTTGCCAGAATTGCTGAAGCGTATATTTAAACGAGTAGCAGTAGGTTCAGCCTTTAGAATTCCTACTTTACGAAGATAAGCCGCAAATTACCCATCGCATTCAGTTATACATCAAGTTATGTCATCCGGCAAATCTTTCTTTTAAGTGCAAGCTGTATCGCTATCGACTCAAAATTCCGACTAGCCACACTTGGTCTGTCATTTTAGGAAATACAACATGACAACTTTGGAATTCAAATTGAACTGAAGTATATCAGTAAGATTTAACCGTGTATTTATTGCTATATACATAATTATATTAATTTGAGGTATGATGTCATAATTTTTATTATAAAGATTTTAACAGTATGAATTAAACATTAGGTAGCAAAGGAAATTTAGCCAATGGACCGGTTTCGTCCTTATTGAGAACTGTCGAAGTAATGCATATATATATATATATATATATATATATATATATATATATATTGTCAATAAGAACTAAAATTTGAACACGATAACAAAAACAATTCATTGAATGGATTGATTTCGTACATGTTTGGAATTCGTGAAGTATTTCCAAGGATTTGCCGCGACTGAGCCTCGAACTGGGGCTTTTTCGTTTTAGAGTTTGGCACTCTAAAAGAAATTCGAAGCCACATTGTCAAAGGATATGTGAAGTTAGCTTCACTACACATTCGTATAGAAGTGTGTATCGTCCCATTTTCCAACATTCCTCACCAAAATGTATATTTGGTAAAGGGTGTAATATCGGCTCCTACTGATGAGTTGCCAGTAAGCACGAAACGCATGTGCAGGAGAGTAGTCCGGACATGCCATGAACTAATATCGATTAGAATTACCAAGACCTATCCACTGAACTGAGGATGCGCCATTCAGATTTGAGAATTTGAGACAGCCTTCTTGTGTGATCAACATCGCGAATAAAACTGCCTGACTACAATACCACTGTCCAGCCTTATGCGTGTATGTTGCTCTTCATCGAAATCCTCTAGGCTGCCGAGCCAGCCAGATGCAAATGTGGTTGTCGTTATTTGAGTAAGTGCAACGACAACGGCACGCTAAATAGCCGCCAAATGAAGGAAATTAGCTCTAAATAAGCCATCCAGGTAATCAGCCGCTCGACCGAAATTAAACCAATGCATTAGTTTGTGAGCAGACTCAGTAACGGAAATTTTTAAACACATTTCAACTATTTTAGGCAGCCATCTTTTACATGCCTGCAGAATTACAATTGATTTCCAACACATGATTGGCACTGTGTCTGTACACAATTGTCAATTACAGGCTCATGAGAGAAAGAGAATGAAAATATCGCAAATAAGCTACTTATTGATATTTTGCTCGTGGCGAAACAAGGCATTCTTGCAAGAAACACAAGAACAACGAACAAACGTAAAAATAATTAATTTCCGGTTGAACTGAAATCTGCATACCAGTAACTTTTCATATTTACAAGAGAAAATGTTCGTACATTAAAAAAGGATGTGACATTTCACAATAAAATACGACTTAACGGTAGAATAATGCTCTAAATTACCCGCAAGAAATTACTCAACAAGAATTAGCATAATAACTAGACGGCCGATGAACCTGGTTTTAAAAATACATAAGGTAACCCCAGACCATGTGGAATTACATAAACTGAGGCACAAGTCAGCCGCACAAGGGATTACAACAGAAGTCAGGCCTACGTAGTGCACTTAACAGTCTTGGTTACCGAACTCTGATCAGCCGGCAAAAGCAGTTGGTGGTCTATTCTACCAATGGTAACTAGAGGTAGCATTACCAATCACTCTATTTACGGGCTTCCGTGGACCTCGTTACGTTGGAACAGTCTACAATGGGAGAAAGTTGCTAAGCCGATGTAAATATAACAGTTGTCTCATTTCAATTTGATATATAGCTTCATAATTTGGAAATCTAATAATCTTGATAATCATTACTACAATCAAAGTTGCGATCTTCATATGAACACCTAACACATTATGTATATACATTTGTCAGTATAAACAAAGAATTGTATAGTATAGAAAAGGAAATTGATCTAGTAGAGAGGTTCCGTCCTTAGTGGGAACTCATAACGTACTGGCAAGAATTTGCCGCGAACAGGTCTCGAACCTAGGCACGTATGCTTCCGAATCTGGTGCTCTAACAATTGAGCCAGACCACCAAAGTGGTAAGAGCACCACATTCCGAAGCAGACGTGCCCAGTTTTGAGCCCTGTTTGCGGCAAATCCTGGATAGTACGTAATAAGTTCTCAATAAGGACGAAACCAGTCTAGTGGATGGATTTCATTTCCTACATTATACAATTCTTAGTTTATAATGAAAAATGTATGTACTTAACGGGTCAGGTGTTTATATCAAGATGGCAACCTTGATTTAAAGTAACTGCAATCACCAGGGTTCGTTTAATTATCTAAATGTCCATTTCAATACTACTTCCCAATGTAGTTTGGAGCCTGTTTAATCATGATAACCTCTGGAAATTCGTGGTATTTATACTTGTTCCAAGGAAAAGAAAAACAAAATTGAAATGATATGAAAGAAAAAAAGTTTAAAGAAGAACTATGCAAAATTTTAAAGAATGCTCAGACTAAAAATCGATAATACCTGTTTGTAAATTGTAAAACGCTAATTTTCATTACATTAAAACTAAGCAATTCATGCGGTATGTTTTTATGCTAATTCATTACAAATCACAACAAAAAAGTAACAAATAAACTCATAACTAATTCCATGTACGTAAGATTTGGAATAGCGACGAATTAGGTTTAACTCATTTGGACGCCTTCGGAATTATTGACCTAATTTAAAGCACATCTATTGTTCCTCACATAAAAATTATTTTTATGAATACAATTAATATAAGCATCCTGTTGACAAAATAAAAAAAAACTGAGTAATAAATAGCTTAAAAGACTCTGAGTACAGTCAGGCGAACAGATAGAGATACAACGTGTGAGAAAGATTCATAGAACTCACAAAACAGTTAGATAGAAATATAGATCTAAAATTATGTAGAAAGAGAAATCATGATCGTAGACATAAATATCATTTATTTTAAAGCGTCTCTGTTGCAAAAGAACAGTATTTCGACCGTTTCTAGATAAAATAAATGTATAGATGGGTAAAAAGAAGAATTAATAGATAAGACGATTTCAGACAGACAAACGACATACACACGACACATGCACAGAAACACAAATAGGAAGATAGATCTGATCCCGTCAGAAAGATATATAACAGTACACATATGATCATAGATATATAGAAAAATATGCAATGACTTATAGCCAAAAGATACATGTATGGATGGAAAGATGGGTAGATAGATAGACGAATAGAAAGGAATAAGAAAAAAGAAATGCAATCGAAGAAAAAGATAGATAGATAGTTGATAAGGTAGATGAATAGACAGAAGGCCGATGATTTGTGGCAAATGGATAGAAAGCAATAGACAGAATAACGATAGGTATATCGACATACAAATAGATTTGGTGGATATAAATATAAATATATAAGTAAATATATACACACGGATATGTAGCCAAGAAGATATATAAATAATGTTAAAATATACTATAGACAGAGAAACAATGATTTATTCTGCACTAATAGCAAGGTAGAAGTTAGATAGGCAACTGGATAGAATCGTGCATGGACAGTTGGTTACACAGTAAGATTAATTGACTGAATGATTGATTAAAAAATGACATTCTTAGTCATCTGCAAACTATCGTTCAGAGAATATGCCAAAATAATGAGGTTACGACAATTCAAAACCATAGTATGTCTACTTAATGAAAGACAAAAGACAGGGATTGCAAAAAGTTAAGCTAAACTATCAAGCGAATGCAACAACTAGAACCATATTTAAGTAAACCTAGCGTGGTCTTTAATAAAGAAACTAAGAAAAACGACAAGTTGGCTAATCGATTGTCTAGATGGCTGAATGAACAAACTATTCAATGGGCAAAGTATGAAAAACTTTAAGCACGAGCGAATGCACTTCAGAAGAAAAAAGTCCACGAGAGTCGGCATTTTCACGCATATCACTGCACATACTATTTAAAGTTCATTTCCGTTATTAGACAAACACTAACCTAGAGAAAACTAATCAAGTTTAAAAAAGTTATCGCAAATTTCGTTGGCAAGAGCATTGCATTGGCATGTAACCGGTTCCATATGTTCTGACAGCTTTGGTGGTTATGTAAGTGTCTCTTCCGCAGGTAAAAATCCAGAACACACACATACGAGCAAAGTGCATCTCGAAGCCTGCGTGTAACTGGCCGACCATCGCTAACAGAATAAGGTCGAGGGAGTACACTAGCGCACTGAAAACCAGATTATCTGGAAAAGTAGTGCTCGACAAAATTTAATGGCAGAGAAAGAAACATTGGACTTAAATCCTCCGCCACTAGGTGAGCATAACTTCACATCAAATAAGGTTCAGGAAAACCCCTTCAAGCTATATTACTAGCCTGCAGTCCTGAAGATTAAACATAACATAAAAGAATACATTTTTGCGATACTAGGTAATGCATAATCACCTGATTTGTGATGTGACCACCATAGGATTTTTTTAGTTCCTCTTTGGAAGGTAGTTCGTTCGGCAAATAGGTAATTAAAATACATAAATAATGGAATACAGATCAGCATGTAGATGCTTAGCTATCATCCTACCTTCCAACATAATTACCTCCTTATCGATAAAGTTGTCAATCTACCTACCTACAAACATATACATACATAAATACATACATACATACATAACAAATACACAAATACATACATCACTACCTACCTAGCTAGCTAGCTACCTACCTACCTTCCCTACCCACATACCAACCTACCTATCTATCTATCCATCACTTTTTCTCTCTTTATATATATATATATATATATATATATTGTGTGTTTAAAAGTGAACTGGGAACAATCCTGTGCTAGTCGCAACAAAAATTAGATAAGCACACAATTATTTGAAAGCTAGCTGTGAAATCTCAAACAAACGACCAAATTATTTCCGGAAACTGCATGGTAACATTAGTGTGCATTATGATTTGACAGTCAGTAGGTAACGTGTTCTACACAGTAGAGCGTGAGTAGGCGCACTCGTCGAACAACATAGCGACAGGCGGTAGTTTTGATATGTTGTTCGACGAATGGTTAAATACAATGGGATTGGTGTTTACTTCAAGCTCCAAACTTGATTTAACGAATTTTACAATTTCACAAAATTATAAAACTAGCAATCCGCGTACTCATTACAGCGAGCTCAAGAACGGCCGGAATAACCAGCAGTCTGTGCTGCATTATTTGATAACCGACTAGAGCAGCTTCGAATAAGCTACACATGAAGGTGAGAATTTTTTTCGGTAAAAATTTGTGACATCGCAATTTCGCCTGCTTACTTTGTAGTTTGTGTAGAGAATGATAAAATATATTGGAAGCTTTGAAATATATACGTCCTAATTGAAAATATTACTAAATCTCTTTAGCGCCGATAAATTTTATTATACTATTGCTAAAACCCGACGGTACACAGACCGAAAATTTCTATGTCATCAGGAAGGACCCTTAACAGAATGTGCGCTATAGGCCAGCTCACGAAATTAGACCAGATTTGAGCACGATTAACTTGCAATATTTAAATGATCACATGATTTTTTGTTACTTGGATATATTACACAGGTGAGTAGATGCAGTTATTATCCAGATAACAATAGACGACCGATAAAATAACCATTCATTTCGATAAGGTGCATGTGAAATATTCACGGGCGTTGCCTAACTCATGTGCATCAACTTTTTTTAAAAGTTACCTTTCAAAATTTGCAACTAAAGCCATAGTTTAATAAGTTGAGTAAAAAACAATAGTGCTAAAATAAATATTGGATGTAACGCCTTGCAAAATTTTTAACCTCCGATAGCTCTAGGTTATAAAACAGATTTTGTGTGTATCCGTTTTCTCTGTGCTCGCACTGGATTCTGACGATTGTATAATTTGAAAAAATAGAGAATTAGCCATAAAACTCTGCTTAATACATGGCAGTGGTTGATTGATGTCTTTTATTTCGCCACTCAGTTCTTTTTAAACCGCAATGAATTTTTTGCCAATTTTTTTAAATTTGAGTATGTTAAATGCACTATCTTTTCCGCTCTGAATGGATATTTTAAAACTATATTCGTAGGTGTCACTTCTTTTATACAGAGTTAGTTGTTTATCAAAGTGCTTTCCGTGATAAAGTCACAAACAGTGACATAAAATTAATATCACATGATGGCGCGTATGGTGATACCAACTTTGTAAATCAAGGTTGCGAGCTCATATAAAAAGGCAAATACCATTATATATATATATATATATATATATATATATATATATATATATAGACAACAAAGAATTGTATAAAAAAGCAAGGACAAGTCAACCAGTTAAATACTGTTTGTTGCGAAGATCGGATACATATGTAAATGTGAACCTAGTAAAAAATTAGTTCGAATAGTACCAGAAGGATAAACTAATCATCATGGACGGAAGGTATCTCATGTGCACAATCGTTTCGTGCTAACTGGCGACTCATCAGTAGGCACCGGTATTAAGCCATATATCCAAAATATATATTTTGATGAGGAAGGTGTATATACTGTCTAATAGTTTCACATTCTCACTCAAATATACAGTGGGTATAGGGCGAAAATTCGCAAGTAAGCATGAAACGAATGTGCGCATGGACTAGACTATCAGTTCATGTTGACTTTGGTTTAGCCTTCCGGTCCTATTTGAACTAATTTTTTATTAAGTGCGCAATGTCTAATACACAATTTCAAAATATTTTGGTTGACGGTTTTCTACCTTATTGGGACCTCTTCAAGTACCGTCCAGAATTTCGCAGCAGACGGATTTCAAATATTATAGGCTCCACCTGAACGAAAGACTAATTACAAGCATAATAAATGAAAATTGTATGTATTTTGCGGCAGGACGGCGCAGAAGATAATCATCCCCTTAGAAACAAGTGGGCCCCGGTTCTAGCTTTGGCTGCAGCGAAATTCCGCACGGTAATTCAAGAGTTCCTATAAAAGACAAAATCTGTCTTTCTACATATATATATATATATATATATATATATATATATGATATCATTTATATATTTATTTATCCGTTTATCTATCTAACTACCAACCTACTTACATACCTTCGTGCCTAACTGCCTACCTACCTTTCTATTTATTTATCTACCTATCCGTATATCTATCTATCAATACTATTCCATTAGTCTATCCATTTCTCTAGATATCCAAATAACTAACTAACCAGGCATCAAGTCAAAGGCTAATTCATTCATAAGCGCACTCACATTATGAGTTAACGAGTAGAATACGCAACGCCCTCTTATTTAGTGCAGAAAATAGTCTAATTTTATGCAAAGTGATGAATCAAGATTGCCGACTTCGGGGCTACTACCACCCCAGTAGGTTTATGGTGACAAATAGTATTCTGTCTTTATGTTTACCTTACTAATGAGTTGATAAAGAAAATTCTTTCAAAATATGACAACTCCTAGCTGTCACGTTTAAAATACAAAAACGTAATACTTTATATGAAAACTCGCTTTGCACTTTCTAAATTATGCTACTTCTGCAAAATAACTGAAATAAATATTTTTTTATAATTCAAATACTATCTAACAAGATGAAAATTTGTAGTATGTTAGCATCAAACATATCATGTAGTGGACGCTAAAGACACAATATAAAATGTAGAAACAAAAACCAAACAAAAATAAATAAATACATAAAATTATAACATCAAATATGGCAATTATAGTAGATAATGAGCCAAGCTTAGTAGTAGTAAGGAATTTGAACTGTCAACAACAGCTTCTACAAAAGTGAAGAAGTAAAATACCAAATAATGCAATAATGTTAGATATTCAGTTGTGACCAGAAGGATAAACCAAAGGCAGCATGAACGGAAAATATAATCTCATGCACATTCGTTTCGTGCTCACTCAATTTCGGTGAACTATAGCATAAATTGATATCCATCAGGTTGGTACCATGTACCGACTCGGAAACAATTGTATTAGTACCATGTATCTTTTCGGTACAATAATGTTGGTATCGGTTTCTAACACAATAGCCATAGTGGTATTATCCTTTACAGACTCGGTATATATATTATATAGTGTGAGTTAGCTTTGAAGTCGCATTGTCGTAGACTATACGATGTTAGCTTCACTATTGCAGGTATACACATTTGTCTAGGAGATTATACCGTCCTATTATCCCGCATTCTTCACCAAAATATATAGTGGTTAAGGGGCGTAATACCGGCTCCTACTGATGAGTCGCCAGTAAGCACGAAACGAATGTGCATGAGATTATACTTTCCGTTCATGCTTTTCTTCGCAACAAACAGTATTTAACTGTAATATATTGAATTGAATGATGTCATGCTTACCGCGAAATGTGATAACAGATATCGATGAAGGCCAGAGTGTATGGTTTAACTGGAGTAACAGGTGTTCGGAAATTGCTGTAATTCTCAATTTGGGTGAACTTTAGCATAAATTTATATCCATCAGGTTGGTATCATGTACCGACTCGGAAACCATAGTGTTAGTATCCGGTACTCATCGATTTCAAAAAAAGTATCAGTTACTAACACAATAGCCATAGTGTTAGTATCCTTTACAGACTCGGTATATATATTATATAGTGTGAGTTAGCATTGAAGTCGTATTGTCGTTGACTTCAGATTATGTTAGCTTCGCTATTACAGGTTTACACATTCGTCTAGGAGATTGTACCGTCCTATTATCCCACATTCTTCACCCACGCAGTCAACTTAGCTAACAAAGCATAACACGGATAAGAAAAGGTGACTACAGCATAAATCTGAAAACAGAAGACAACTGAGCCGGATGCTAGGCGACATCGCGCCGGATTAACAAATACGAATTACAACGAACACATGGACTACATTGCGCGGGCGGTGGTAACAATTCTTTAAATCAAGTTTGCAATCTTGAAATAAACACAACAGTCCAATTCTATTTGGCCAGTCTTCGAATAACGTAGAAAAACTACCACCATTTTAAGCAGAGTTCAGTTGATTTGTGAGCTTGTAATATGGTTTCTTTAAGCCTGGCAGTAACACGGTATGTTATATTGAAATCGGACTGAAGACAAAAGTGATGGGCTCCAGAGCCATCGAAATCGATGGTGCCATTTTCGGATGTACAAACGCGAGGATCATGGTAAACTCATACTCGCGTTTCGGTTTAGTTAGGACTTTACATCTAGGTTAGATTCATACCATTTGTTCGACCATTATTCTTCCTTGTGAGGAAATTCTTGATTGGACTAAATGACAGTGAGGATACGCATTTTAATACCAAATCAACAATCCTCTGCTTCGATAGTTTGTACCACTGACCCGACCGAGGCTAACGTACACAAATCACAAGACCAGATTTAAGCAAAAGTGATCTTGTGATTATTGTGCTGAGTGCTATTCGATTTATGCGGAAGATACTGGAAATACGGCACCGAAACGTAACACGACCAAGGTTAGATCGAAGTTCATTTCCAGTGGTTAGTACAAATGGTGTAGCAGCCTTCAGACAGATGAGACGAGTCATCCTCAGTTATCACGAAGCCAAACTAAGCACGTACTTGAAAATGAGGCTTAATAAGGATCGATACAGAAACATGAGTTCTAATCACCAAGTCAGGAAAAAAAATTCATGGATACGTTAGTTATGATGATCGCATTTCGCAACCAAGAACAACAAATTTGAAGAGGTCAATGCTTGACAATTTGACTCGCAGTGGCAATATCGGTTATAAAGTTTCTACCAGTCACCATTTAGAAATTTAAGCATGGTAAATAAATTTTTTTGAAAAGAACAACGTGAACAAGCAAGTTACAATTGTGCTGTTTAAATTGTTCAGCTAAAACTCACAAAATAAATTCGTTTGGTAGGCGCGACACATTTGACAAAAGTTTTAAGATTTCCCTTATGATAGAAGTACACACACACACACACATTATATATATATATATATATATATATATATATATATATATATATATATACATTTAATGGAGAACTGTATGATGACTGTTGTCGTGGCTTTTAATCGTCTAACTCGAACTGACTAGACAACCAATAGTAGATGTTATGTAAATGAAGTTAAAACGTTACATTAAAACAGTGAAGCCTCAGCACAAAACACAAATAACAAGAAAAACATACAATCCTTCATTGCTCAGTATAATAAAGCCAATCTTAACAGAATACATTAAATTTATCCTCAAAGTGACAAACTGATTATCTTTTTAAAAATGCTTCCACTGATGTTGCTATCACTTTGACTTACGATAAGTGTGCTTAAAATTGCGTTCAGTTCATAGTCTTACAAGTTTATAATACCGATTACTGATGAGGAGAAATTGTAGATTTACTAAAGCTGATACATAAAACTAACCACTGCTTATAAATGCTTTGTCTAACAGACAATGCCTCCAAATAACACTTATATTTCTACAAACAAATTAAACAGAACTAGCTTTCCAACGCAATGCCAAAAATAAACTTGAAAAAATGTACATTTTGAAATGAAGTTTAACGACAAGATTTTAACGAAATATATGTTGCTAGTATAAACCAAACATTGATTACGGAAGCCAAAGCAATCCTTTAAGTAGACCGATTTAGTCTTTATTGGAAACTCGTAAAGTATTTTTCAGAATGTGTCGCGGACAGGGCTCGAATCTAGGCACGTCTGCTTCGGAGTCGGTGACCAACCAGTAAGCTGCGTTGCCTTTTCTAAATTATAAGTTGCTCAGTTAATACTAAATATGTATACATAATGGAAATGGTGTTTATATCAAGACGGCAACCTTGAATTAAATAAATAAGCCTTGTTAAATATCTATGTGAAAATTATAAGTCCTAACACAATGGTAGTGTCCAATTACCAGTAGAAGCATAGAAGCTCTCGCGCTAGATGCATAAAACAATCAGAGAATAGTTGCTAAACAATAATGTCAGAACTATTTAATCAGTTTATACAAACTGTTCATTTTGAATGCTGTATTTGATGAGTAAATTCACGCACAACCAGGTAGATATACCACAGTTAACAAGGACAAAAAGGTGTACTCTTACTTTACTTGTTTACTGAGTACTCGTCACTAGGAGCCAAAAAACAGACTGAAACTTTGTCAAGTAGTGTTGGACAAATAGACGGTGTGTTCTTCTAAACGCAAAGTTTCGCACATAATGGTAAAATTAGCAGTTGAAATCAATTCTTGCTACCAGCACACCAAATACTCCATTGTTAACGCATTTGGTAATTCTCAACAGTCCACGCAACTACATTTTATTATATATATATATATATATATATATATATATATATATATATATATATATATATATATATATATACCAAGAACAACATGAATGGAACGTATAATCGCATGTGCACATTCGTTTCGCGCTCATTAGTAGGAGCCAGTATTACGCCCTATATCTACTAGATATTCGAGTGAGGAATGTGGGAAATTAGGAAGGTACAGTCGCCAAAACGAAAGTGTGAACATGCAGTAGTGAATCTAACTTCATATAAAGTCTGTGACAATGCGCATTCAAAGCAACCCCACAATATATAATATATATACCGAGCCTGTAAAGGGTACCAACACTATGGCTATTGTGTCAGTACCCGATATCAACATTATGGTTATCGAGACGGAACATGGTGCGAACACAATGGATTTCAACATGTGCTTTAGTTCACCAAAATTGAGAGTTATAAATATTTTGGAACAAATTTTATTTCAGAAATCTTTGCTTTATCCTTCTGGTCATATTTAACTAATTTCTTTCTAGGTGTGCAACAGCTAATACCAAATTAATATAATTAGTATTTCTAAACAATATGTAAGTTATTATATAACTGGGAATTATACGCAGGGTACGTCAAATCCTGTAGGCTGGAATTCTAGCTATTATCGATAATCGCTGAATAATGATACAACTGGTCTATTAGATTAATTTTAAATTCTAAATGCTACGTTTAACTTATACTGCCCATATATATATATATATATATATATATATATATATATATATATATATATATATATATATATACATATAAGAAGGGGTACAAAAGCCTTCCTGACAGTTTTACTACTCTATCTAAAATAGCTGCAATAAGATAATTTAAATTTTAAAATGTTCTCGGTTATAAACGTCGTATTAGGCTCCTTCTCCTTTTATCCAAACGTTTGCATAAACTCTGTTTAGGCAAAAACAATAAGCGAAATTGAACAAAAGGACATTTATGATAATGGTGTGAACTTTGTTATTATAAAACATTGAGCACTTAATTAAACCACACGGGTCGCTGGTCAGCAACTGTTTCACCAAAACAAATAACGCTATGAAAGACAGCGGGAAGGCAGTCACAAAATTGTTCTCTCAGCATAAATGCCACTTTTGATAAATAATAACTAAAAATAATCTTTTAATTAAATTTAATTATCGATAAGTTGAGTACTTTAAACTGAAACAGACACACAAATGCATGATACTGCATGATTAGGACAATCCTAATTACATGGAACAGAAAAATTATAATTCAAGTTTTTCAAATATAGATTTCTTGAATAAACAAGGAAATGTGGAACATACTATTTTCGCATAATTATTAGAAAAAAGTTCAGATTCAGCTATGATTTCAGACAAGGATTGATTTAGTTTAAGTTAGGTCCAATCTCTATGACAAATGGCAACGCGACGGGAACAACAGATTGTATGCTATTCTACGTTACTAACAAAAATTACTCATCCAGCGACATGTGACTCTAAAATAAATCGCGTTTTAAAGCAGTTCAAATTTAATGCTCACACCAGTTCAGTTGCAAAGACCTTACCTACATGCATTTAGGTTTATTTCATTGTGTATTTGACGAATCAGTTCAAATAAGACCAGGAGGTCACTCTAAAATTGACATGGTAAAATGGTGCAATTTAAAGTACACATGTGTTTAGTGCTTACTGGGAACTTTGCGTTAAGAACAAAACCATCTATACAATTGGTCAAGCAGTGTTGGACTGATGGACGGTGGATCCTCCTAAATGCAAGATTTCGTAATATTGGGAAAATTATTGGTCTAAATCAAGATTGCCAACAGGAAGCCGTACGATTAAACAATAATTAATTGCGCGGTTGATGGTAACAATACTTTAAATCAAGTTTGCGAGCTTGAAGTAAACACCAATCCCATTGTATTTAACCAGTCGTCGAACAACATAACAAAATTACAGCCAGTCGCAAAGCACGGACGCGTTTCTACTTTCCATGATCATCATCAGAGTACGACGACAAACTAACTATCGAGGATCAAACTGCACTGCATATATATGGAAAGCAAAATTAGATACGCGGCTCTCACCTATAGAAGTCTTACTTGAATTTTATTTGACTGGAAATGTCGACTGCACAATTTCACAAACATTAGCTGTTTATAGCTTTCACCACACATAAAATACAATTAAACAATTGTGGACGGTGATAACAATTCTTTAAATCATGTTTGCGAACTTGAAGTAAACACCAATCCCATTGTATTTAACCAGTCATCAAACAACATAAAAGAAAGGGAGCCATACGATTCATTCTCAACACCATCGCATCAGCACAGTCCACGCAACTGTTTGGCAATATATATATATATATATATATATATATATATATATATATATATATATATATATATATATATATATATATACAACTTCATCGGAAACACCCTCTCTTTCTTTCTTTCTTTCTCTCTCTCTCTCTCTCTCTCTCTCTCTCTATATATATATATATATATATATATATATATATATATATATATATATATATATATATATATATATATATATATATATATATATGAGTGTGTGTGATGACAAAACAAAAAAATGATTTGAATCATTAATTTATTATTGTCTATTGGAATACACCAGTGAAGTTTTATTCCATGTGACATCACCCATAATGCATATAACCAACTAGATTTGCAAAAATCTACTTGTGCTATGTTTGAGGATCAAAGATATGCCTAGGGTCTTTAAAAGTAAACCTGGACATCAGGCTTATTCTAGACAGGTGATTATATGGAGCATTCGATAAGACAACTGGGAATTCAGACCTCATGTTAAGCGGTTCTATCTAGTCAGGTTGTACCCTAAGATGGAAGAACAACTTGAAACCACAAAGTTCTCGGCTCCGTCAGGTAGACTAAAATTTTCTTTCGGTGAATTGAATTCTTGTCAAGACATTTAGGCGAGGATACATCATACTGGTCTGAAGAAGACCACCGAAATTTCGCATCGAAATAAAATCCACGAAACTGGCCATAAATTATTAAGGGTACACACCACGCTATCTGAGGAAATTGTATTGAATAGAACATGGATATAATTACTCCCACATTGGTTGCGCAGGAGGTGTTAACTATTGTTTAAATTAATGTTTCGATATTGATATAAACACTAATTCCATTATACATACACATTTTTCAGTGAAAATTAAGCATTGTCTAACGTAGGGAAGGCAAGTCATCCAGTACAAAGGTTCTCTCAGTACTGCAGTCTCTTCAAGGACAACCAGAATTTTGCCGCACTGAGCCACTTTGTCTCACGTTGCACAGCAATAAGATATCTACATGTACTATTGAAACATCAATTTAATTATTCATTAGATAGCAGCATCTGCTTGGTCATCATTGTCTGACTGAATCTATCGGAAATTCACTGAATGACGTTTGTTATCAATAAAAAGAGGAAATCATTTAGATTCCTAAGGTAAAACGACTAGCACTACTGGCAAATTTGTTCAAACTTCTGGACCCCAAAACAGTCAACTTAAACCTAGACATGCTAATACAGAACTAGTACATCGAATTTACATTTCAAGGAATCTTAGCTGGAAAGGCCAGTCGTCTATGAACCTATGAAGTCGTTCTGAGTAAGCAACTCGTCGATGAGACTTCATATATATATATTGTATGTATGTGGTGTAATGCTGTATTTTACTGATGAGTCGTCAATCAGCGGGAAACAAATACGTAAATAATGGTAGACATTTCGTTGTTCTGATCTTATACAAAATATAATTTTCCATGTCTAATATTTTAATAAATGTATGGTAGTTATTCTCTACTACACACACACACGTGTAGTTGATGTGCCGCATGCCGAGGTCCATAAGTGTCCATGCCAATATGGCAGAATTTACTATGTATCTCCAATGGTCCATTTTCGGCGTCAGACTCCCAGGGAACGGCTTGGACAACCAGCTGCAATCGCGAACAGCAGCATACGGCAACTACATTATTGATCTTCTGCGATTTAATTTGTTTCAATGTTCTGGCAAGCTTAAGCAATAATAATACAGTATCCCAACTAACGCAAACAAGGCTGCAAAACAAGGTTCAGGCAGTGAAAGTGCAAAAAAGCGACCATCTAGAACTGGTCGGATCATAAACTTTTTCCTTGAATAATGCCTCCTGGAGCTCAGCGTGTAATCGCCTAAATCTAACCGATCAAATCAATCAATACACAAAGATTTCTAGGCGCCAGAACTTATAATGGTCCACCTCCCAATTCTCCGCAGAATAGAATAGCTCGTCGCAACCAAATTTATGCAAATTTCAATTTAACTTAGTAAAAGAGACAAAGCGGATTAACTGCAAACGTAACAGATATGCCTATACAACATTAAGCTAATAAAAGATCGTGACGTTTTGTTATGCCATGAGCGCGTCGTATTGATTGATTAAAAATGCTGGTGATAGAGTTTGACTTAATCAGTTACTCAGTGAGAAAACAGGGAACTAATAAATAGTTTTCTATAAATGCGAAGAGTTAAACAACTAGTTAGTGAATGAATAAATGATGGAACAATTGAATAATAACTAGCATTTGCGAAAACACTAGTTTTCAACGCTATTACTACACAGCCGAACAGAGAACAAGTGACTCAGAAAGGCACAGAAATACGCATTTTATCGGATTCCATCTCAGGTGAACAAAACCGTCCTGTTGTAACCGCACAACACAGTCTCTGGGGAAATCAGTTATTGCGGTGAAAAGGAGAATATTCATGGTTGTCGATTGAAGATAGATATAGAACCAACACAAACGTGCACTACTGTAAAAATATGTCGTCACGACACACACATGCATATATATTTATATATATATATATATATATATATATATATATATATATATATATATATATATATATACGTGTGGATGTGTGCTTAATTGCAACCAATGTATGCATGAATTCTAGAAAGTATGTGTTTTACTACATTGGCTAAAGCCAGTTTATTCAATTAAAGCATTAGATGTCTGCAAGAAGGGAACTTCTTTCCTAAGGCATAAATTCTGTAGAACGGAATGTCATCCAATACACACATGGTTCCGTATTAGCTTTTGTGTTAAGATGCCCATAGCAAGCTTTAAACGTTAACGGAGTTTGGTGACTTGGAAATATCTCTAGATTAACAGGTGTTCACAAGTGATCGTAATTTCAATTTTGTTGACATTTGGCATATCCTGAAATCCATCGTGGTGGTGTCATTTACAAGCTCTTTATATATATATATATATATATATATATATATATATATATGTATGTATAATGTAAGTAGAAGAAGCATGTTCAGGCATTGAGCTTGGAACCGAATGTGTCGCTAGTACTGATATATATATATATATATATATATATATATATATATAGAGAGAGAGAGAGAGAGAGAGTTGGCTGTGAAGTGAGCATTTGTCGAAGACTTTATATTAAGTTAACTTCATTAATGATTTAATACAAAGTCTTATAGGAGTTTGTACCGTCCAATTGTCCCGCAATCCTTGACTAAATATTTTATGGCTATAGGGCCGAATAGCGGCTCCTACTGATGAGTTGCCAGTAAGCACGAAACTCATGTATGCCTGAGATTTCACTTTTTGTTCATGCTAACTTTGGCTTATCCTTCTGGTACTATTTGAACTAACTTGTTACCAGTTAAGCAACACCATTTACACAATATTTAGACTATGCTGTATTTCTTATTTTGAAATTTATATTCTAGCTGAGTTGGAAAAGGAAGCCAGTGCGACCATTTAAAATAGTTAAAAGCAGTAGTTATCGTCCATGAACAACACGCATACATTTAAATTAAGTTTACATCCTTGAGGTGAACACCAATCCGGTTGTATTTAACAAGTAGCGTTAGTATGTCTGACTAATGATTATTCTAAGATGCTCTGCAACTACGTAGATAAAATAGGATGTTTGATTATCACGAGCTCGTAAATTTGATTTAAAGTATTGTTAGCATCGCTCGCGCTAGCAGTAATTGTTTAATATCCATATCTAATAGAGAATTCATTATGAATCTGCAGCAAAACGTTTTCCCAATTTGGCCGAGGCCACTTGGATGAATAAACAGCATGGCTTTTTTCAGAACCAAAATGGACAGCTGAGCGTTTCCACGATCTACATATAGGCAAGTAATATGGATTAATACGACAGTACTGATACCAATAAATTTACTTGCTAAATTTATCCGAAGCTTTAATTGGTTAGCAAAGCCAAGGATGAAAGCTAACAGCAACATTCACAGGTGCATTGTATTTAAATGAAGATCATTCCATTCTAAGACGTTATATCCGGTAAAAGTCGCTGGCATGGCAAGGAGAAACTTTCTATAGCCTATAACGAAAACGCGCAATCGTTAGGATTAATTTTGGTATATTAACACAAATATTTTAATATCATCATTACGCCCAGACACTCTTAAAGATAAACCGACATCTAGGTCTCATGCATGGGGGCTTCCAGAGAAGACTATATAAATATGGCAGAATAAACCAAGCCTCTCCACTGAGGAATGTTTGACGCCAGATTCCGAGAGAGGTTTACTAATTGAAGTGACTAATGATTGGGGAATCTAGATTTTGTTTTACAAACTATACATAATTATTAATAAAATCGTTATACGGCGGTGAACTACTAAAAATTTAAGAGCTGCTGAAACCAGTCTCTCAAATTATTACAGAGTGCACGATATAATATGACCGAGTGAATAAGATCGCGAATAATGGATCCTTGTAACGATTTTAGTAGTCCAACTCTTGTGTAGTTCTAGCCACTCACCACTCTTCCCTCGATATTTTAAAGTGTAAAGACGTTGGCATCCTTCTCGGACAACTCTCCGGCCCACGAAATTCGTGTTCTTTCTCTGATTTCAACTAACAAGCAAGTGAATTCAAATTTAACAGTGATTGTAAAATGATTTTTCGCATCTAAAGAAAATAATTTATACTATTATCTTTTCATTATATCAAGTTTGCAAGCTTGACATAAACACCAGTGCCATTGAATCTAAACGGACGCACAAAACTGGCGTCAGCATGTGCAAATGATGGTAGCTCTGCTATGCTGTGTGTACAGTTAGATTCAATGGGACTAGTGATTATATCAAGCCCATAAACTTGATTTAGAGAAATCTTAACATTACTCGCGCAAACAGTGATTGTTTAATTATACAGCTACTACTATTCTTTGTATACGAAATTCTAGTTAAAAAGAGCAAGAAATTCAACTGATACTGAAAAGACAATACGAGTAGAAAAAACGCAAGCTAACTAGTCACGGAAAACACTATAAGAATAAAAATCAATGCACAAAATCTGTCAATATAAATCGATACAAAACTTAATTGCTATCTTCAGATATAAAAGGCTTGGTATGCACTAGCTGATTTTGCATAACTACCCCTAGTATTACTGATAGAGGTTTATAAGTTAGTCGCAGAATTATTCAACATATATTCGCCTAGTGACGATAAAATTGTCTTCAGATAAACATAAATACGATGTTTTCAATCAGATATAAGGCATTGCGAAATCACAGTCAATTAAACTTACTGTTCTGCTTCAAACATCTCAGTTTTTCTAAACTAGGTATAGTTTAATCACTTTACCTTTGGTTTGACTTACATAGAATTGGCCCT
This sequence comes from Eudiplozoon nipponicum, assembly GCA_029291075.1. Classification (NCBI taxonomy): domain Eukaryota; kingdom Metazoa; phylum Platyhelminthes; class Monogenea; order Mazocraeidea; family Diplozoidae; genus Eudiplozoon; species Eudiplozoon nipponicum. Next base: position 180,375 of record JAQBSW010000327.1, read on the forward strand.
AGTTGCTTACTTTGTTGGAAATATTTCAAATACCTTTGTCGGTATCCTTCGTCAGTCCACACAGTTTTTAGGAGAAATCTAATATTCTTCATTAGTTCGGTCATAACACAGATCCAGTAAAAAACTTAAGCAACAATTATGGCACGATGACAAACTGGCTTACGATGAATAAACAGCAATTGGAACAACGTGCACTAAAAATCAGAACTGTGGCTGTCGCCATCAGTCAACTCAAACTAATCGTACTTGCCTGGATTGTCGGCAATACAATTTCAACGCAATCACAAGCATTACTTTTCGAGGCTTTAAAAGAAAATTATGTTTCTAACACCCAAGAGATAAAAGTTAAATTTTCAAAAAATTATCGGAAAAACTAAAAATATTTTTAAACTGACACATGCCCAGCGTCCTAGTACATCAACACAGAACGCCGAAAAACTGGCTGCCGCAGACTGCTCTTCAGTATTGGTGTATATATATATATATATATATATATATATATATATATATATATATATATATATATCAATGTATAACACTTATTACATGATCATTTTTACAGTGGGTTGTGCAGATAATGCCAGGTGCTATTAAAAATCAGCCGGTAAACCAAAAATGCATGATTCAAGCTGTTCGCATCTTCCGTTTATGCTGAATTTGTTATATGAATGCAAATTGGAATCTTCCGCAAATGAGCATCATTGCGGCCAGAAGTCATATAACAGAATGAACGATGATTATCAAATGGCCGAAACAGGAATAGAGTTATGTACCCGAATCAAAGAGGAAGCGTTGGCTTTCGCCTTCTTGATTTAAGTGAACAAGGTAGTTCAGGACCCATACGGCCTACCTAATGCGTGGCTCATGACGAACTATGCATTCACTTTTAGCGAGGTATCGATATAATATGCAAATTAATTCTTTTTATTGTAGTAATAGTATTAGCAGTATTATTAGTTTTAGTAGTACAAGTAGTGATGGTGGTAATAGTAATAATAGCAGTTGTTGTAATGTTTGTATGTGGAGTAGAAGTGGCAATATAAGTAGCTAAAACAGCATCTGTATTTGTAATATTGTTAATTGTAGTGGTAGTGTTATATCAGTAGTAGTAGCTGTAGTATTACCAGTGGAAGAAGGATCTCTATGACTATTTCAAATTTGTAAATTACTGAACAGATAAAAACTAATCCAAATGTGAAAAATACATTTTATTATTTTAAAATAAATAAACAATATATAAAATTACTTTAAAATAATTTTGAAATAGTTAAGCAAGAAATTGAGAAAACTTATTTGTAATAAAAATAGGTTTTGAAATACAGATAAAAAGATCGAAATATAAATACAAACACCGACAAGAACCATGAATATGGACGGACAGACTTCAATGAGGACACACGCACAGTCAGAAAGACAGATAAGTGAATAGTTAGACGACTATAAAGGGACAAATAGAAGCACCAAGATAGATGGACAGAACAAGTTGTATAACTGTATAGATAGACAAAATATAGATGGTTGGCTATTTATAGATGAAATAAGCAAATTTACTGACAGATATTCTAATATTTTCGCAACTTCATCCCTTTTATTTACTATGGCTGCTAGAGTAATTTCTGTTAGGTTAAATATTAAAGGAAAATTAGATAACATTTAGTATAATTAAAAGACCCTAGATGACAAAACACTTTAGCAACGGCCTATTTCTTCACCAATTATTGAAGCATTTCTTCCATGACAAGTGTTGTAAATTTACAAGTCAAAAATAGGATAAGTCGAAACGACTGAAGGCATTTTATTTCTTCACTTAACAGTGAGTCAATTTACTAATTATTTTCTAATTGTTCATCATTTAAGACATACAGTCTACCCAGCCAAATAATTAATGCACACGCAAAGACACACACGAAGAAACAAATTAACCCGCGAATTCTATTGAGACGGTATTGAAAGCAGGCGAACCAGACCAGTCGACACAGTAATTGCATGTTTCGAGTTCGTTAAAGGTGAAAGATTTTGAATGCGTACTCAGACGAACGCAGGATAACTTTCGAACACAGTAAGGCTAAACTCAGGTTCCGCTGACCCTAGAGCAAAGCGTATGTGATAATTTTTGATCTATAAGACGAACTCAAAAGAAATGAATCATAAAATTATCATGCTGTTGAGGAGGGATAACAATATAACCCATTTTTCTATCTAAAGCTTGACCGTTGCTAGATGATTGCTGTTTTTTAGACGATGTTTCACATAGTCGCTATTCTTATTCATTCTAAGCATAAAGCATGCAATTATATGTTGTCTGCAACTGATTAATTTAAATACTAAATTCAATCCACAGTGTAGCCCTTTTTTTCCATTTGTCTCACTCAAATATATTTAGTTTTCATCTAATTGATTTAACTGACATTAATCTAACTGTCCATAAGGAAAAACGTACACTATCGCTAGTAAGTTTGGCCCACCTTAAACTTTTATATCTAATTGCCAATTTGATTCAACATAAAAAACTATATTTCCGCTTGGCTAAACTAGGTCCACAATATTTTAATTCCATCTTTAAATAAACATTATTATCTTCCTTGCTGCAGAGACCTAATTTCCCGGCAATAACAAATTTAGTTAGTTCAAATAGAACCATAAGGATGAACAAAAGCACGAACAAAATTCAATATTCAAATGAAGTTTGTGGTCTTCAGATAAACACCAGTCCAATCCTATTAAAGGAGCCGTACACCATAATAAAGCTACCGTCCTTTATACATTTATGTTTATATATATATATATATATATATATATATATATATATATATATATATATATATATATATGATAATTTATGACAAAATCCTTAAATAAAGTGTAAATCATTAGCCAAATATATTTTTCAGATATGTAATTCAAAAAAGCGAAAGAGTAATGTAAATGTAGCCAATTTAGTCCGTTTTTCCTTACGTAGGCCACATTTGAACCTGGTGAAAATTTCGAAATTTATAATTTTAATGATTTATTTCTACTGATTTCTTCATTTCAGGAATACACGGTGTTGAGCTCATTTGATACCGAGGGGTTATAAGAATAGCATATTAATAACCACAGAAAACAAGCGAAAATCTATCTTAAAACATTCAAATACCGGACGAAGCATTTCCAGCAAAAAAGAGCTTCGAAAAAGGTAGTTTTGAACGCTAAAATTGAGACACTGCAGTTTCAGAAGAAGCAATTAGTAGCAGTTAACAATTAAGTGATTTTTGCCTAAGCATCAAAGGAATACCCGATAATTCGCTGACCATCTAAGGCGATTGAAAACAGCAGCCACTTTAAATGAAATTCATGAACGTTTTTTAAATAAAAAAACAAAATGTGACAAATAACCTTGCCATCATGGTTTTTTAACAAATCAGTAATTTTAGTATGCACACAACTTACAAAGCGAGGCTAATGTACAAATAGGAATAAAAAGGTCTTGGTAGCTGAGTCAATAACTTTGAATAACGATCAAAAGATTTCAGTGCATGTTAACTCGGTTTTATTACGACGCTAATCATCGCATTAATTCAAGTTTCTAACAAAAACTAAAAAGATTTGGTGCCATTATACGCACCATACACTATTAGATGTAACTAAAGATCCTCCGGTGAGTTTGATTAACTTTTATTATAGGGCCACATAGTTCTTCTTTTCTGAAATCGCCCGCGCAAACAATTAAATCGCTAATTCTGCATATAGAAATATGATTACGTATGTGTGCCTTCATAATTATTAATTTATGAATGCACGCAAGCAAAAATCGAGAACATTTGTAAGTAGTGCGTTTATCTAAGTGTATATATATTTATATGTGTATAGATTTGTGAATGCGTATATACTTGCATGTATGGATGTTGGTGTATGTATGCAACCATTTAGGTAATTATTGTGTTCATTTATCTGAGTATGGATATATATATATATGCATGTAGGTATGTAGGTAGCTATGTTCTTCTATACATTTAAGTGTAAATGTATGTATGTATTGATGATTTTATTCATTTATCCAATTATGTATCGATTTATATATATGTATTCATTTTTGTGTGTATGTATGTATACATGAATCTATGTTGTTTCGTATGTATGCGTATATATATATATATATATATATATATATATATATATATATATATATATAAGGATAGGGGTACATTAATCTAAGCGTGTATCCATGTATATATTTATGTATTACTTTAAATATGTAAGTATGCACGTATTTATTTATTTACGCTTTATGATGTATTTTCATTCACTTATGCATGTGTGTATAATATATATGGTATATGTTCATGTTCACTTACAACAGGTGTTGCCTTGAGATGAAACTTACGTTATCATAGTGGTGTTGCGCAGATCTCTAGGTTACCTCATTACCTGGTGTTATCTAGGTAAAAACACTTATATTAAATAGACCATCTCCATCATAAATCACCCCAATTCAACATATTTTTGTTTAATAAAATAATTTTATAATAAACATTAATTCTTACTTTCTGAATTTTTCTTATTTGTTTCATATATTTTCTCCCCTTGATGATATAAAGTACAGTATATTAACGACTTCACGATGATTATGTTTGTCTCCGATATGTGTAACAATGTATTTGTTTGTGGTAATTTTAATGTGTGTAGAATGTATGAATGCATGTGAGTATGATTGTATGCGTATTTTAGTAAATTTGTTTTTATACATGTAGGCATGTATTTAGACGTTCTTCCATGTTGGTATAAAAATGAGTTCGTGCAGGTATGGATGCATTTATCTACTCCTTTAGAATTGTACGGTTGTCTTTTATACATTTTCTTCTTTAGATTTATTTGCAGAAATATATATATATTCATTTATGAATTTATGTATATATTATGTATAAAACGACAGTAAATAGTTCGCGAGTAAACAGTACAGTAACGCTATAAGGAAATCCTTAGCAATTACCAATCTAATTACCCAAAACTATCAATGATTGTGCGGTGGTGATAACTATTATTTAAATCGAAGATGCGATCTTCATATAAACGCTAATCCTCTATATATATATATATATATATATATATATATATATATATATATATATATATATATATATATATGTGTGTACTTGTGTGTGTGTGTGTGTGCTTGTGTATAAATTTGACAGTCTAAACTAAGCATTGTATAATATCCAAAAGGTGATAAATCCAGTAGATCTGTACCGTTCTCTTTCGGAACTTTTCAAATACTGACCAGAAGTTACCGCGGACAGGGCTCCAACCTGAAAAAATTTGCTTCGGAATCTATTGCTCTAACAACTGAGCCACCCTGCCGCACCTCACACACAATTTTCAGTTCTATACTAGTTTAAGTTTGCTGGTTAGCCTTTCATTCAAGTCGAGCGTGTCTCATTAATTTAGACCTAGATTTCCTAATACCTGGAGAAGTATTATTGAACTGAAGATATGTACAACTAAACTAGGAGTTTGTACTGTCCTATTATCCCACATTCCTTAGGAATTTGTACCGTCCTATTATCCCACATTTTAGGAGTTTTTACCGTCCTATTATCCAACATTCCTCACCCAAATATCTAGTGGTTAAAGGGCGTAATACCGGCTCCTACTGATGAGTCGCCAGTAAGCACGAAACGAATGCGCATGAGATAATACTTTCCGTTCATGCTGCCTTTGGTTTATCCTTCTGGTCACAACTGAACTAATTTGTTACTAGGCTCGCAAAACCCAATACATACTTTCATATATATATATATATATATATATATATATATATATATATATATATATATATATAAGTCTGCAACAAACAGATTTTAACTAATCAATCATTGACTGCGCGGTTTCAAACTTGATATAAAAACCTATCCCATTATGTACATATTTCTCAGTATAAACTAATATCTGTATGAGGTACCAAAGTCAATTCATTCAGTAGACCAGTTTCTTACTTAATGAGAATTCTTCAAGTAACGCCCAGCCCTATCTGTGGCTAAATTCTGAATTTTACTTGAAGAGATCTCAATAAGGACGAAACCAGTCTACTGGATGAATTGTCTTTTCTACATTATGCAATGCTAAATTTATACACGGTTGGTGTTTATATCTGGCTAAATGTTTTTATATTTATTCAATCTATAAATCCAATCGCTTTTGAATAATAAAGCAAAAGTTTGTACCGAGCTAACTAGAAGCTTAACACCTGATTAAATCTTCTTGGGTGATTATCTTACAGAGTGCTATTTGATTTCTGATGAAATTACTGGAAGTGAGGTACAGAAACGCTAATCAACAATCACCAGGATCGGATTGGCAAATATTTCCAGTGGTTATTACTAATGATGTGGAAGTCTTTGGTGTGACGTGACCAATCCCCACCCAGCCATCACCAAGACTGACACGACGCGTGCTACGAAATGAGTATCAATCTGATTATTGCGAAACTAATAGATAAAGTCAAGAAACCACGAAAGAATATAGTGGATATATTGAATTTTATGATCGCACCGCTCAACAAAGACCAACCGCTTACTTGAAACTTAGCAATACCGTCAGCTGAGCTTAACTTACTACGAGTGGATGTAGTAACCAAATACCCCCATTAGAACGAAAAACACTGACACAAAGTGAAAAAGTTTAGGCGAGAAGAATTTCTTAAACAGAAATTCATTAAAGCAATTACCTGCGATACGTTTTCCATAAAGCTAATAGTTACATAAGTAGAAGGGCCCCATAATCGACCATCTAACTACTCACTCTTTTCATTTAGGCAATTGAAAATAGAGAAGTCGAAAAATTCGACATCAATTTGTTGTGCGGGTGGGCAAACCACGAATTTAAATAAAGTAATCCAACTAAAATAATTACAGATTATTTAAGTTAATGCAATGTATACACAAAGTAGCAAAACCAATTTCAGGTAAACGACCTGATGCGTTTCCTACATCACTGAGTAACATCCGAGCACGATGGGAAAATTTGACATTTGCGTATTGTGTCAACCCTGAAGATGAGACTGGAAATTAGGTCTCGAAATTTAGGGGGGTAAGAGGAGTGTAAATCTTGTTCCAACGTCATTTTCAGACAAGCAGCTGAGGGAGGGCTACAAAATGAAAGGACAAGTGAGAATCTATCAATCAAGGGCAATAATCGGTGCACCTGGAAATTTACAGGATTCAAGATGTTACCGACCTACGAGTGCTATCAGTTGTCCTGCACAAGAAAAATGCGGTCAAATCCACAAAAAGAAGGACAGCACTGAGCACCAAAACTCAACATTGAAGTACTACTCAATTAGAGAACGGCTGATTACATCACTGGCGAGGATAATTATTCAAGCAAATATTGAACATATTTTATGCATCGTATTTTCCGGAATATAACATTTGCTCTTTAAAATCAGCAACGCCCCTATATTTCGGTGCACCGCGTGTGTGAAAAAACCTGGCGTGAGAGAAATATGTAATGAAACTTTGCAAATATCTGAAACCCCACCTGATCCTATTCCGTTTTGCAGTAATGTATTGCATCATAAAATTCATACAGTTAACGATTTCATCGCTTTACTGTACATACCTATATTTTTTGCATACATTTTGGTAATTAAAATTATAACTAACTAATTTTGGTAATTAAATTTAGGCACCTATTATTAAAATGGACAATAGAAATGTTAATAGTAATGCATTAGAAATGCGTCTCATAAGCAGGTGCGCCTTATGATCCGGAAAATACGATAATGCTGAAATTGCTAGAAGTATTCCGTCAAAATATAGCCTCGTTTTTAATAATATTATGCTTGCTTAGTTATACTTCGTGATGGCCGGATTAGATTTTTTTTCGCGACCGGTCTGGTTTGGATAATATTAAAGATCTCAAGTAGAAATTTACCTGAAACATCTCCAAGCATTCGCTTAAGTATGAGCACCGATAGAAATTTCTAGCCTATTTTCATTTTCATGAATAAAGCACAAGTTATATGATGCATCATTGTTGCGTTGCGCAGCTCTTCAGCAGCGTTATTTAATTTGAGTTTTTAGACTTAAGATAAGACTACTATCAGTGAAACTTATGCAAAATAGTAAAATACATAAATACTCTACGCTACAGCTATTCGTGGCCATAATCGACAACCATCAAACTAATTACTTAGCCATCAATTTGATTGCAAACAAACCATATGCAGGTTGATGTAATTACTTATTGAATCTATTCGACAATTTACATAATGGATGTGCTGCTTCGATAGGGAGGAACTTGGCTAAAGGTGACGAAACATGCTTGCATGTACTGTCTAGCCAAAGGCATTAAAAGTATGCAACAAACAAGCATAAAACAGAAAAACACACACACGGAGAAACATCCACATTACGTATAAATTTGGAATGGAAACATATTGTGAATTAACAACTTGCCAAATAAGAAAACAATGCAGAAAGACGAGCTCAAACCATTAAGGCAAAATACAATGTAAAAGCAAATAAATGGATATATATATATATATATATATATATATATATATATATATATATATATATATATATATCATTACAAATTATTTTGTTGTGGTATTTGATGATGGCAATAAGTGAATGTAACAATTTTCTAGATAAAAATATAAATACTTTCTCGAGGACGCGTTCTGCAAAACCTGACAGACGAAGGGCATTATTTATATTGTTCAACAAAAAAAGTAGTCTCATCTTGTTATTAATCAATTTTTAAACACGCGTATGGTGATAACAATACTTTAAATTAAACCTGCGACCTTGAGATAAACACAAATCAGACTAATCTAATCAGTCGCATGTTGTAGCATCTAGTTATTACTCATTACAAGTTTCTGGCAGGATGGCGCAGTGAAGAGTCACAAACACCGAAAGAAACGTGCCCAGGTTCGAACGATGTCCACGGAAAAAAATCTACACTACTTGAAGAGTTCCAATTAAGGACGAATTTAGTTTACTGGGCAAATTGCTTAGTTTATACTGACATATTTGAATATATTGATATAATTAAGGTTGCGATCTTGATATAAGCACCCAACCAATCAATTACTTAAATATGGCAGTATAAACTAAGAAGTGTATAGTGTACAAAATGTAATTCATCCAGTAGACCGGTTTCGTCCTTATTGGGAACTCATCACGTACTGGCCAGAATTTGACGCGGACAGAGCTCGAACCTGGGCACGTCTGCTTCGGAATCTGGTGCTCTAACCACTGGGCCACCCTGCCGCACACTACACTACAGCTACATACTAACTACCCACCAAAATTCATTTAAATTTTGATATAATAGGATTGGTGTCTACATAAAGATTGCAACCTTGATTTAGGTAATTTTAGTGGCTGTTAAAATAAACAATCCCTTTCCATTTGCTAACAAAACATCTTCATTACTTCTTTCAAGGCATTGTGAAATTACGTTGGTGTAATATTCATGCGAGTCATTCACTATTCGGCAGTTTCATAACCCAATGAATTAACCGACACTAGGCCACACTAGATCCGGCGTTTTACCTTATTCACTGGGCAACCCATTGAGCAAAATCCACGAAACTTCCAGTTATATAACCAATTATGTTTATATTTTCCTATCCATAAATTGAAGCCAATTTAACATGGTTTATGTCATATAATAACAAATAGGGGTGGGGGGGTGCTAATTGGATCTTTAGGCCGAAAGAAATGCAAAATAGGCTCCGCCTGAAGAAAAGGCTAAAAAAAAGCATAACTAGGTATATAAGTGAAAAATGATTTTGGCGTGCGGTACAAGTGGCGCAGTGGATAAGTGCAGGCCTCCGAAGGAAATGTGACCCGGTAGCCGAAAATACTGGCAAGTGCTTAATAAGCACGAAACCGTTCTACTGTATGATTTTCCTTTATTAACTGAGGTAATTTTTAGCCTTTATTGACAATTTGTATAATAAAAATTTTGCCTGTGTAGCTCTGTGTTCAGAGCAAGTCAATCCGCAGCAGATGTATCCAAGTTTGAGCTATTTTAGCGGCAAATTCTAGACAGTATGTGAAGAGTTCCCGATAGGGGCGAAACATTATACAATCCACAGTTTATACCGACAAATTTAACTAAAATGTATAGCAGAAAATAAACAGAAAAAACAAGACGAGCAGGCTTGAAATGTAAATGGTGGCGCGGGTGGTGATAACAACTATTTAAATCAAGGTTGCGAACTTGATATAAGCACCAATCCTAGTATACACATGCACTTGTCAGCATGTGCATATGTGGAATTTAGGAAAGGCTTGCACATCAGATGAAAATTCAATTGACAGATATACAGTTATAAAGAAGACGTAAAGCCTAAAAACAACAAAAAATACATGTATATAGACGTTGAATATCCAAGAATTTAAAAATTCACAATTTTTAATGCATAAAGATGACCAGAGAGAAATAAAAGATAATATAAAGATAGCTAAATTACCTGATCTGTGTTGTGACTTACACAGCCTGAGTTACAATTATATATCATTTGTTGTAGAGACAATATATATGCAGCTATTTATTGTGTATTGCTTACCTAGCAATAAATTAGTTCAAATAGGACAAGAGGTATAAGCCAGACAGTATGAACAAAAGATTTCCTATGCAAGTATGTATTAGTTGTTGCGGACCTAGTAACAAATTAGTTCAGTTGTGACCAGAAGGATAAACCAAAGACAGCATGAACGGAAAGTATAATCTCCTGCACATTCGTTTCGTGCTTACTGGTGACTCATCAGTAGGAGCCGGTATTACGCCCTATAACCACTATATATTTGGTAGAAGAACGTGGAATAATAGGACGGTACAATCTCCTAGACGAATGTATAAACCTGCAGAAGATTAGCTAACATCGTATAGTCTCAACAATGCGACTTCAACGCCAACTCACTCTATATAATATTTATACCGAGTCTGTAGAGGATACTAACAATATGACTATGTGTTAGTAACCGATACCAACATTATTGTACCGAAAAGGTTCATGGTACTAACACTATGGTTTCCAAGTCGGTACATGGTACTAACATGGATATCAATGTATGCTATTGTACATCGAAATTGAGAATTACAACTATTTCTGAACACCTGTTACTCTAGGAAATCCATACACTTCCTATGTGTTATGGGTTTTAGGCTTATACCTTTCGTTCATGCCGATTACATTTTCGCTAGGTGCCAATACGTGATTCATAAATGAATATATATATATATATATATATATATATATATATATATATATGTCGGATCTCTACAACAAAGAATATATAAATAGAACTCAAACAGTGTTAATCACAACATATATCAGGTAATTTATCTATACTTCTATTGGTTTGCATGATTTAACTCGCATTCAAACCACTTTAGTTTCACTTAGGACTAGCTTGTTTAATAACAGATACTGTCATATCATCAGATAGGTGCACGTCACGTATGTCAATTTGTGGGCGTAGATATATCTCAAAATTATTCAGATAAATATAATTAATACACATATGAATCCTTCTATGTGAAGCTGTAGTCAATAGATGGTAATTTGTACCATTTGCACGCGTGACTAGTTATTTTATTCTCAATTTTGAAATGACGTCTTACAGCAGTGATCTTAATAGATAGGGTGGCGACGGGACACAAAAATGTATATTTGTGTAATTGATCAAATTTTGTAAAATAAGAGGCTCAAGTAAGATACAGAATAAACTAATTAATTTTTTACCAAGAAATTTAATAAAATTAATTGACGAAAGTATAAGCAATATAAAGAAAGCAGATAAAAGTCCTTTACTAAGTGTTCAACTCACTAATACCCCTGAATAATGGACGAATAGTTAAAGGAGGAAATTTAAGAGCATTGTATTCTCGATAACTGATTAAGCAAAAATGAGACAAGAAGATCACTAATATGCAAATATTAATCAATCTCGTTATCATGTTACGACTACATGCCGCTATGCGCCCGCAAACATTCCAGTTAATAGTACGCCCAGTCTAACCTGCTGAACGGACAAGATCAGATCGAACAACATATACCTACTTACATGCTGTTTTACGTTGTCACCTTTTGCCCTTGATTTGACGCATGGCTTCACCCACATACCCGGGAATATAACCAGAGCAAGGATTTCATACACACCTCAAGTTTGTAATTGTTCAACATTTTATCGTTGGTGAAGAAATCTAGCGCCCAAAGTACAAGATTGTTCTAAAACTGTTCTAATATTTTCTTTTAAAGCTCTTGATTTTACTTCCCTGCTTAATTTACAGCCGGCAGTACCATGGGGATGATTAAAAGCTTAAAAACGACAAAACTACATGTATTTAAATATTGAATATTCAAGCATTTAAAAGTTCAACATGTTTACGAATAAGGATGACCAGAGAGAAAGAAAATCCAAAAGAAAAATAGATAGGTAGGTAGCAAAGTAGATATATTAAATGATAGACATAAAGTGATGAATACACTAACGGAGATCACACCGCCTTCAGTGAGCTCTTTTAGAACCCTGATGCCACAAAAATGGACCATCCAACGATCACCATGGTCTGTAGCGAGAATTATGCTCCTGTATCAATGATAACAGATACCGATAAAATCAACAAGATAGATAAAATTGAAACCATTTACTACCAGCACGAAAAATGATAACGTGGCCGTTATGTAGAGTAAATAGGCAGACATATAGATAGATGTATATGTTTTGCTTCGGAGAATCAATGTATATGAAATTGTGTATTATCGAAGACTTTAAATAATGTTAACTACTTTACTGCTTTAATAAACATTCATACAGGAAATTTTACCGTCCACTTGTCACATATTTCTAGACTAAATATATAGTGGTTAAAGGGCGTAATACCGGCTCCTACTGATGAGTCGTGAGTAAGCGCGAAACGCAGTTGTACATGAGATTATAATTTTAGTTTATGCTGACTTTGGTTTATCCTTTTGGTTCAATTTGAATTACTTTCTTACTAGGTTCGCAACACCTCATACAAAATTGCATATAGATTGATGACTTGAAAAGTCCACACGGAGAGATGAGTTAGTAGAGCGAAATAAAATATTATCTACCAAAGAAAATCGATTAAAAAAGTGAACGGTCCTTTAATATATAAAAGAAAGTAAAAATTATTCACTAAAAGAATTTTTAATTAACATAAAGAAAACGGAAAGTTAAATGGAAGCCTATTGAAAAATAGGGAAGCAGCCAAGCACTGTAAAGATGAAATATATTTCCTACACAATAAAACGCGAGGTATACATAAAGTATGTTTGTGCATATATGACTATAATTACCTACAGACAAATTTTTCAAATTCAATAGTACCGAACCTCACAACCAGGGAAAGCGAGGAATATATATATATATATATATATATATATATATATATATATATATACATACATAGGGTCATATCTGAAATAATTGTTACTAGATGCGCAATACCTCATACGCAATTGCATATATAACAATTCTCCGCCTAAAAATAGTATCTGACCATGAGGTTTGTCGACTTTTTTCAATTTTGAGTTTTAACTTAAATTACCGTGACATCGCAACATTACAGTTATAACACACATGTTCGATATTTTCTCTCTACTCTCCAAAATTCTGCACATTAGTTGTGATTATGTATACCGGGAATTTGAGATAGCTGTATTATACTGATGTAAAGGTTGGTCTGCCGTTTGCAATATATATATATACATACATATATATATATATATATATATATATATATATATAGAGTTGTTGAGTGTCTTCATGTTCTCTATTCATATCTATGTATAGAGTTAGTTACTGAGACAAATTCTTCGTTTAAAACCATTGGTGAGTCAAAAAACTAAAATATAAATTGAACTGTTTCGGAACGAGGTTACCACATATGCTTAAATCTGCTATTGTGAGTATCTTACAGTAAAAGTGTGACTAGAGGCCTGAGAATGATTTGGGAAAAACTGAACCGAAACGCCACTAGTCAACGAAGATTAGATCGCACGCCATTTCCAATGGTTAGTATGAACGATGTTAAATCCTGCGGAAGAGAGGGACAAATTAGCATCCAGCCTGATAGCACAAGGCGAGAACACGGAAACGCAAATCCCGGACTTGCAAAATATGAAGCTGGCGCCCCGCAAAATTTCAAGGGATATTTGTCATAAAGTATATAACTAAAAAATACATATAGTGCACGGTTCAGGTAGCTTGGTGGACGAGTTGTAAAATTATAAAACAAAAGCCTCCTAGTTAGAGACCCAGCCGCTGCAATTCTAGCAAGAACTTGGTGAGTGCACAATATGTACGAATGAATAGCTTAAACTGATTATAAATATCTGGAAAATAATTCAATTATAGTTGGTTTATGGTTCGAAAATGCATATAATGCACGGGCATGGTGGCATAGTCAATCAAATTATCAGATTATGGGCAAATGATCGTGGCCAGCAGAAATTCAGTCTAACAATGGGAAGTTGCCTAATACGGATGAAACCATGACAAAATACATTGATTGCAACGTTTAGACAATACATAATACACACAAATACCAGTTTGGTTTCTTTAAAACTGGTGAGAATGGACCAACTGAAGAAAGCTGCCGATAAAAGCGGCTGAAATACTTTGTTAATGAAAGAAAACTACTGGAGGAAGAACAACTGCGTTAGTCAAAACGCAGTTCAGGTAATTTTAATTAATCCAGTTTCGCAAAAAAACGTTTCATTTTAGACAATATTTGTCGAATGAAGTAAATATAATTGCAAACGTGCTCAAAATGAAATCGACATCAGTAAGTATTATTGTAAATACTGGTAGCAAATAGGAGCTTGGATTCTGTGCATAAACCAAAATTGTAAGAAATCTAATAAAATCGGATAAATTATATCGAACTATAATTTATCATTCAATTAACTTAACAGCTCTTCGATATGGCAATAATAGCGTATCTATTTTTCGAAATTTGATTTCATTGGCATTCTTAATGTGTCAGACGACCGTTTTCGTATCCTACTCACCAGTGTAGAGAGGAAATTCACGTGTGTGGGCAGAAAGAACCCAAAGGTAAGATTTGTCAGAATAGTTTAAGTCTAGTAATAATCTTCATATGAACACACAACGCTGCAATCCTTCTAATGAATTGATAATCGCCAGAGGGAATTCCCTTGGATTAAGCAACAAATAGGATTTACCTGATTTTCGGATTGCGTACCGAAATATTTGAATCCACTGTCATCATGATTTTTGCAGATATTTCGACCTCCAATTACGGAGGTCTTTTTCAATGCCAAACACATCACACACTTAGTTGACAATCAATATGTCAAGTGGAAATATTAATTTAAACCGCCTCATTTATACTTGATTTTAGATCTCTTAAGCATAACGTTTTTTTATAAAAATGTTAGGAAAGTGTATGTTAAATTGGTTTGTGTATGTGTCTACATGTATACACTCTTCGCAATGTCAACTTAGTGATTTGTCACAAGTTGTCTTTTACTCCTGTGCGTATTGTGTCAACCCTGAAGATGAGACTGGAAATGAAGTCTCGAAAATTAGGACAAAGAACAATGGAAAATCTTGATCCAACGTCATTTTCAGACAATCAGCTAATTGAAGGCTTAAAGAAGAAGGGACAAGTGAGAACCCATCAATTGAGGCCAAAAATTACATCATCTGAAGATGAAGGAAGTTCAAGATTTTACCGACCTATGAGTGTTACCAATTGTCCCGCACAAGCAAAATGCGGTCAAATCAGAAACAAAAAGGACAGCACTGAGACAACAAATACATCTTTTAAAGTGTGTGATGTGTTTGGCATTGAAAAAGACCTCCGTAATTGGAGGTCGAAATATCTGCAAAAATCATGATGACAGTGGATTCAAATATTTCGGTACGCAATCCGAAAATCAGGTAAATTGTTTATTTCCTGTCGCGCAACATGTTTCTTTTAAATCTTATTTAGGTACTAAATACGGTGCTACAACAAATAGGATGTAGTGGAAACACCTGGTTTATGCAACCCTGTAGGCTTAACCATTTGTATGTCTGTTTTTTGTTTCTTTAATTTTGTATTAACAGTCAAATGATGTGGAATCGCATTTTCACTTATTTCTTATATGACCAAGACTGAAATTATACATACTAGTGATTGTGTAATAAATATTAATCGGTGTACTTTACCAACTATGCACAACACATTCACAAATAAGATGAAAATCAGTTATGAATTCTTCAACACAATTGAAGAATGATTACATAACTTAATTAAGCCATCAGCTATTAATTTGTCATCTTTAAATTTGATCAAGCTAGTAGGATGAAGCATGCCGCAAAGTCAGAACAAGAAACTGGCCAGTTTCGGTGAGGAAATTAATTTTGTAATTTATTTAATTTATAATAAACCCAAAGCAACTTACCCGATTTAAACTGCACCTCAGAGAGCAGAATCCATGTTGAGTCAGTCGCGAGATTAATTGTCACTGATCGAGCGACACGTCCCATCAACGGAATATGAACTACTACAGCTCCATCCCAAGACTGGTTGTAGAATATCTTGCCCTTGACAACTTCAGCTTTGTTGTTCCGACTGCCTACACCACAGGCCCTAGCACCGTTAGCTTCTTGGAGTGCCCTTCTATATAACTGCCGCCTAATTCGCCGGTTGACAATGCTCAATTTCACCGCATCGTCATCACTACGGAAGAGGCGACGAACACGTTTTAGCGATGCTTCATTTGCAGCTTTACGCAGCTTGTCGACACCAATCTCGATACGATTAGCTGACGAAGTGTCCATCGCGATTGGTCTAGGAAAATAATACTCAATGTTATTGGCATTAGTGGCCTCGTCAAGAGCGTTCTTGTTGTTGTTGTTGTTGTTTAGGTTGTCACTGACAGTGAACGATGATTGACTAGCGTTCAGACTGAAGCCAATACCAACACAGTCAAACAGGTCAATGCTAAGCTTCGCTGATTCGAAAGTGTACAGTTGAACCCAGTGCAACTTGCGATCTAGAAATTATACGACAACATACATAAACATCAAATTAACAGCATGCAAACGCGGGAATGTTAATAGATCAGAGCATGCACGTCATGCAGTAGAGACGGGACACAATTAACCTGGATGGTTGTGGGCGTTTATCAATAGGTGGTCGACAGGATTTGTTGGAGCAAAGCGTTAAATAACGGTTAGAACGAAGATTGCAGGAAGTGGAATCGGAAACTCGCTGAAGTATAACAATGAGAACGCTGGATTAATATTAACCTAAAGATCTCTCAATTAAGTTAATGATTAGTTGATAATTTCATCCGCTATTACTTGTTATGTTATTGTATCTGTCAACTTAGGACACCTACAGGGCGTAACTCTATTAATAAGCATTTAAGTTAAATATCTCCTTCTCTATACAATACTGTTGCGATATTTCATTCCGATGGCAATTTTCTAAAATTGCGCTTCTGACCCTCATTTATTTTAAAATTTTATCCAAATTAAGATTAATCGTGTATTAATTCTTAGTTATTTACACTGACCCTTTTTGTAACCGGTGAATTCAAATTATCTCGCCCTTTCTTCAACAGACAGGTCAATCCTAAATACTTCATTTTAAACAAAGTCAGCGTAAAATAATGCTAGACAAGTGCAAGTGGAAATGACATCAATTATTTAGTTTCAAATAATAATCAATGTTTTTATAATGTGCAGATATTCATAATTAGCTAATTACTTCACAGTTAATTAATATATATATATATATATATATATATATATATATATATATGGCGTAATTAGATTCTTAATTGAAATAGATATACCCGTCCTAGTAACAAGAAATGTTCATACAGAACAAAAAACAGAAACCGAAAACAACCTAACAATGCATATTAATAGAAAAGTATGCTTTTTGTTAGGCATAAACAATGAAATTCATAGCATTGTATTCGTTGTACATGAATACTATATCACCCATTCTTAGTGAGAGAATGAAACTGAGCATGTTCGACCTTTTTTCGTTGGCCAACTCAGTATGTGAAACTCTAACAGCGCATTTGCAACACCAGTAAAGCCCAACGATTAATTAAGACCAAGAAACCTACACACATTCTGCAATTTCTAGTGCCCAGTGTTAGAGCCAACAGTAGAGAACACAATAAATTTCGTCATTGCAGCTGTTTTTACGGCGATTAACATTAGGTTGTGAAGGAAAGATATTAATCGAGCACCAAAAATGACACAAGGGATCTCGTCTTCCATTTTCGCAATCAGGAAGGTATGCTTTATAAATTTTTACCATCACCCGCGCAATCAATTAATGTTTAATTGTATTCGACTTGACCGCATTTTTCTTGTGCGGGACAATTGATAGCACTCTTAAGTCGGTAAAATCTTGAATTTTGATCATTTTCAGGTGATCTGACTTATATATATATATATATATATATATATATATATATATATATATATATATATATATATATATATATAATGGGATTAGTGTTTATTTTAAGCTCGCAATTTTGATTTAAATAATTGATGAATTAAATAAATTAAGTTTCCAAGGGAGTCGGACCTGAATTTTATCATACTCATTTTAATGATCGGTTGTTTCTCTACTCCAAACACTTTCATTGTTTCAATTTTATGTTAAGTTCTCTTTTCCTACAAGAAACAAATAATTATTTAAACTTGACTGCGGAGTAAAAATTACGTATATATAATCATGGGTTATGCGTTGCGTAACCGGTAACATATGGACCAAAAAATATGTCTAATTCAGCATGATAATCCGATATAATCTCATGTAATAGTAAGTTTTGTGCTTATATAGGCAATACAATTTAACAATAATTGTTTGCGCGGGTGGTGGTAACAATTCTTTAAATCAAGTTTGCGAGCATGAAGTAAACAACAATCCCATTGTATTTAACCAGTCGTCGAACAACATAACAAAACTACGGCCAGCCGCAACGCACTGACGCGTTTCGACCTTCCATGATCATCATCAGAGTACGACGGCAAACTGACTATCGAGGATCAAACCGCATTGAATATATATATAAATCAAATTTAGATATGCGGCTCTCACCTCTAGCAGTCTCGCATACATTGAACTTGACTGGAAATGTCGGCTGCACAATTTCTATGCGTCAGTGCGTTGCGACTGGCGGTAGTTTTGTTATGTTGTTCGACGATTGGTTAAATACAATGGGATTGGTGTTTACTTCAAGCTCGCAAACTTGATTTAAAGAAGTTTTGTGCTTATTGGCAGCTAGTCATTAGGAGCCGGTACTTCAACTCCAACCCACAATATATTTGGTCAAATTTCCCATACTACCCAACTAAATATATTGTTTGTTTAAAGTTGTGTCGCCCCTAATTGACGTGGCACCAGTAAGCACAAAACGGATGAATACGCGAAATTATACCAAATGATCATTCTGACTCTCACATATTCATCTGGTCATATTTGTATTAATTTTTTACTAGTTAGATATCTCTCATATATATATATATATATATATATATATATATATATATATATATATATATATATATCCTTAGCAATCAAGAATGTATGAATATATGCCCTATTGTATTATGCCCTGTTTGTTACATAATTGAGACGATTGTTTTCGATCGAGGCCAGAGTTTGAAGCTTTGGTGGAGTATTAGGTGTTTAAAATGATTGGAAAATTCGTCGTGTTGTCATTCTTTCAAGGCTCTGTGTACATTACATATACTCAGGTGATTCTGAAGTCGCCCTGCTAGAGGATTTGTATGAAGTCTACAATACAACCATTTTAAGAAAAGTAGGTACGGATGGATGCCTTGTACGGCAGCCGCATATTACTTGACAAAATATATAGTGGGTTTTTGGTAAAGTGCCGAATCCTACCGGTGACTGTGGCACATCCTACCGGTTCTATCTTAACTAATTTCTTACCAGTTATGCAACATCTAACGCATCACTGAATGTGGAGCTCATATGGTATCCAAAATTCCAACTAACCATCCCCAATCTCTTATAACTGAAAAGACACCACACTGAGTTGATACTAACGAATGTATGTACTTAATGGGTCAGGTGTTTATATCAAATTCGCAATCTTGATTATAGTAAATGCTATCACCACCCGCGCAAACAATGTTCCGTTAATTATATAAATGTGCAATCGATTGTCGATGTATGTGAGCATAAGTTACAATCGGAATTCCTCATCAAAATTGATTCAATAAACATTGTTACCAGCCAATCGTCTAGGCAGAAATGAGAAACTGCAAAATAAAGGGGGTTAGACAACGATATTTCCCACATCGATGTTACAGTGTATGCAATAAATCATGTTTTGCTCAGTATCAACCACTTTATAAATGAACTCAGAGGAAGACAAGGTAATGATAGGAAAGCCAGTTTTGAATTCAAGATGTGCTATTTTATGCCAAAAATTGGTACGATCCCTTATGCCCGTTTGATTCGACCTGATTAGGACAATTGGGAAAGAAGCCTTAGAGCACACCAGTCCTTTGGCTAAAGATAAACATATGCAGTGAAAGGGTAGAAAAAGGGCAGTTTGACAAAGCAATGTGTCAAAGGGAAAAGCTAACAACTCAATAAATCTGAGCGTATATGAGATATTTGTTCAGACTGGTGCTTTTAGTTTGATGTAATACTAATTTTGTCCCGTTTGACCTTAAATCACCCCATCTATCCATTGAAACTAATAGAAGCTACACTTGACAATAAAAATACAAACATGCAATCGAAAAATCGATTAATGCGAATATTATTAAATACATTTAGCAAAATAAAAGGCGATCATTTCTGACACAACCCCACAATCACTCCAACTTAATCCATCCACAATACTTGCGTAATACCTATCAATTTACATTTCAATTTAACAAGCAAACTACTTATCATCTCACTAGTCTACACAAATATCTTCTTCCCTACAGCCCTGCCAACCTACCTACCTACCTACATACTAATTTACATATCATCTTAAATACTTACCTTCATGTCCACTTATCAATGTACCTACCTACCCATGGACTTACCTACCTGCATACCTGCATACCTGCTTTCCTACCAACCAATCAATGTTTCTAATTATCTATGTACGTACCTCATGCTTACCTACCTACCTACCTATCTACCTACCTACCTACCTACCTACCTACAAACCTTTGCTTTAAATCAAGTTTGCGGGCTTGAAGTAAACACCAACCCCATTGTATTTAACCAGTCTACGAACAACATAACAAAACTACCGCCAGCTGCAACGCACTGACGTGTTTCGACCTTCCATGATCATCATCAGAGTACGACGGCAAACTGACTATCGAGGATCAAACCATATTTAATATATATGAAATCAAATTTAGATATGCGGCTCTCACCTCTAGCAGTCTCGCATACATTGAACTTGACTGGAAATGTCGGCTGTACAATTTCTATGCAGTCACGAACATAAACTGTTTGTAGCTTTCGCCACATATACATATATAGGCAATACAATTTAACAATAATTGTTAGCGCGGGTGGTGGTAAATATTCTTTAAATCAAGTTTGCGAGCTTGAAGTAAACACCAATCCCATTGTATTTAACCAGTCGTCGAACAACATAACAAAACTACCGCCAGCTGCAAAGCACTGACGCGTTTCGACCTTCCATGATCATCATCAGAGTACGACGGCAAACTGACTATCGAGGATCAAACCGCATTGAATATATATGGAAATCAATTTAGATATGCGGCTCTCACCTCTAGCAGTCTTGCATACATTGAACTTGACTGGAAATGTCGGCTGCACAATTTCTATGCAGTCACGAATATTAACTGTTTGCAGCTTTCGCCACATATACATATATAGACAATACAATTTAACAATAATTGATTGCGCGGGTGGTGGTAACAATGTTTTAAATCAAGTTTGCGAGCTTGAAGTAAACACCAATCCCATTGTATTTAACCAGTCGTCGAACAACATAACAATACTACCGCCGGCCGAAACGCACTGACGCGTTTCGACCTTCCATGATCATCATCAGAGTACGACGGCAAACTGACTATCGAGGATCAAACTGCATTGAATATATATGGAAATCAAATTTAGATATGCGGCTCTCACCTCTAGCAGTCTTGTATACATTGGACTTGACTGGAAATGTCGGCTGCACAATTTCTATGCAGTCACGAACATTAACTGTTTGCAGCTTTCGCCACATATACATATATAGGCAATACAATTAAAACAATAATTGATTGCGCGGGTGGTGGTAACAATTCTTTAAATCAAGTTTGCGTGCTTGAAGTAAACACCAATCCCATTGTATTTAACCAGTCATCGAACAACATAATAAAACTACCGCCAGCTGCAACGCACTGACGCGTTTCGACCTTCCATGATCATCATCAGAGTACGACGGCAAATTGACTATCGAGGATCAAACCGCATTGAATATATATGGAAATCAAATTTAGATATGCGGCTCTCACCTCTAGCAGTCTTGCATACATTGAACTTGACTGGAAATGTCGGCTGCACAATTTCTATGTAGTCACGAACATTAACTATTTTGCAGCTTTCGCCACATATACATATATAGACAATACAATTAAACATTAATTGATTGCGCGGGTGGTGGTAACAATGCTTTAAATCAAGTTTGCGGGCTTGAAGTAAACACCAACCCCATGATGATCATGGAAGTTCGAAACGCGTCAGTGCGTTGCAGCTGGCGGTAGTTTTGTTATGTTGTTCGTAGACTGTTTTAAATGCAATGTGTTTGGTGTTAACTTCAAGCACGCAAACTTGATTTAAAGCATTGTTACCACCACCCGCGCAATCAATTATTGTTTAATTGTATTGTCTATACCTACAAACCTATCTATCTATTTATAGATATATTTATTTATCTATCTTTCTAACTATCCATCAAATTGTGCATTTATCTATCTACCCATAAATACATGCATCAGTCCATCCAACAGGCGTCAATCTTTCAATCAGTGTATCTTACCAGGAAATATTTATTAATCCATCTGCATAATTATCTATGTAGCCAGATATATATGTACAAATGTTAAACTATTTAAAAATTAATCGATTGCGCGGGTGGTGATAATAATTCTTCCAATCAAGTTTGCGAGCTGGAAGTAAACATCAATAACATTTTATTTAACCAATCCTTGAAAAACATCGCATACAATTCATGTTCGTGACTGCATAGATATTGTGCAACCGACTTTTCCGGTCATGTATGATTTAAGTCAGGCAATTTTGCTTTCCATATATATGCAATGCGATTTGATCCTCGCTAGTCATTTGTGCGATTGGCGGTAGTTTTGCCATGTTGTCCGAGGACTAGTTAAATAAAATTGAATTGGTGTTTACTTCAAGCTCGCAAAATTGATTTAAAGACTTGTCGAGCTATTTGTTAAACAAATTTTTACCTAGATGCGTGCATATATATGTCATTATTATAAATGGCTCAAATAAAAGAACATTTAACTCAGATCATACACTCGTCCACTGTGCACCATATACAATTTTCAGTCTAATACCAACTTAAATTTTGGTTTTCCAACCTTATAGCAAAAGCTTATTTGGCATGGTGTCATTACTCTAATGATAGATTATGGAAAGCAAGTTTAAACTCTATATCAATCCAGATGCCAAATAGGTTCCATCTGGAGGTAAGAGTAACAACATCAAAAGTTGTAATATGACTGCAAAATAGCGCGTAGGGTGAAGCGGAAATGGCGCAAGGGATGAGTGAAGACCTTATAGAAAAGTGCTGGACAATACTTGACGATTTCCAAATAAGAGTGAAACTTGATGAACTGCTCCTGCTACCTTACGCAATGTTCACATTATACTGGCAACGTATATATAATCAGAGTCCTGTCTACAAGTTCCAACTTTATATATATATATATATATATATATATATATATATATATATATATATATATATGTGTGTGTGTGTGTGTGTGTGTGTGTAGTCGCCTCTCAATTTAATTGCCTAAAAATCATCTACCTTATTATTTTGTATCATCTGTCTACAGTATGGGAAATATTTTTATTATAAAAATCTTTATCTTAATTCTAAACGATAAGATACAATTATTTTTTCATTCTTAGTTAATCAAGTTATGCGAGCTTGAGTGAACACCGATCCCATTGAATTCAACCAGTCGTCATATCAACATAACAAAACTACTGTTAGCGCAACACACTGACGCGTTTCGGACCTTCGTACTCTGATGATGATCATGAAGGTCGAAACGCGTCAGTGCGTTGCGGCTGGCAGTAGTTTTGTTATGTTGTTCGACGACTGGTTAAAAACAATGGGATTGGTGTTTACTTCAAGCTCGCAAACTTGATTTAAAGAATTGTTACCATCACCCGCGCAATCAATTATTGTTTTATTGTATTTTTCATTACTGCGAAAAACATTAGTAAATATCTATCAGTATAGTTACATATTGTTTTTGTGTGTAACTAATATATATGCAACTGTATATTAGGTATTGCGTAACTAGTAAGAAATTAATTCAAATAGGAATAAAAGAATAAATCAAAGTCAGCATAAGCGAAAGGTAACCGACATTACTTCACCAAATATATAGTTGGCATAGGGCTTAGTATTGCCTAATACTGACGGGTCCCCAGTTGGCACGAAACGGATGCGTGCATGGAATTAAAACGTTAGTTCATGCTAAACTTGATTTATTTTTCTGGTCTTATTTGAACTATCAACATAGGCAATACGATCACCCATATCATAAATTATCAGACAATCGCCTTAATATTTTCCTTCTGCTGTAAACTTCATTATGCTTTTTTCGACCGGTAACTCGCGGTAAATTACCCTAAAGGAAGATAAAAAGTCAATAAGACTAGCTCATAAGTAACTATTTGTAACTGTTTGGAATCGTACATTTAGAAAATTTCCACTAAATACAAACGCATGCCTGCTATAGACACAAGAAATACATGGGATAATTACAAAAAACAACACACCCATACATACATACATACATATACATACATACATACATACATACATACATACATACATACATACATACATACATACATACATACATACATACATACATAAATACATACATACATACATACATACATACATACATACATACATACATACATACATACATACATACATACATACATACATATATACATACATACATACATACATACATACATACATACATACATACATACATACATACATACATACATACATATATACATACATACATACATACATACATACGCATACATACATACATACATACATACATACATACATACATACATACATACATACATACATACATACATACATACATACATGCTCGCTAACATACCTACATAAATGGGTACGTACCTGCAAACTTACACGATCAATATAAGAATAATGTTACAATGCGATATAACTGTAAAATTACAAAAAAATTCATAATCACAATAACAATTTAGTCACATATTATTTAACAGAGAATTCTGTGAGGCAGGACTTAGTTACTATGAGTATATTTAACCAGATAACACAGAAATGAGGCAAACTAGACGTCTGCACAAAACCATTATGACCAAGTTAGTTTCAAGCCACGGCAACATCGACAATACCTACAATCATAAAATTTTCATACATACATGCATACATTAATACATACCTACGTACATAAAACATAAAAAATACATCCACACAAACATACATACACACATGATTGAATACACTACATACAAACACGCATACATCAATAAATACACAAAATACACACATACATATATGCATGCATACATACATACATATACTAGAATCCAGTCAATATAATTTAATTCAATTTCTCTGCCATTGGTGACATTGAGTCGGTTATACAATAACAGCTGACTAGTTGGAACGACACCCAAGAGGATTCTCCTGAATGAAAGATGGATTCATAAACTTAAGATGGTATATCACAGAAAATTGTCTGCAATAGGTGAGTCTGTTGACTTAAAAACAAACATTCTCGGATTCAAAACCAAGATGCGGCAAGTTATATAATTATTGATAAGAACCCAATAATGAAAAATATGTCTAGTTAATGAATTTCCATTTCCATTTGATTCAATTCTTAGCTTATAGCGACTATACACATACAAATATTAGCCTACTATTTCACAAAGGCAGTAATATTCGGACAAATATGGTAAATTCTTTAAATCAAGTTTGCGTGCTTGAAGTAAACACCAATCCCATTGTATTTAACCAGTCATCGAACAACGTAACAAAGAAACTACCGCCATAGCTGCAACGCACTGACGCATTTCAACTCTTCCATGCATCATCATCAGAGTAGGCTGACGGCAAACTGACTATCTGAGGATCAAACCGCATTGGAAGTCATATATGGAAATTAATTTGAGATATGCGGCTCTCACCTCCTAGCTTGATCTTGCATACATTGAATTTCTTGACTGGAAATGTCGGCTGCACCGAATTTCTATGCAGTCATGCCGAACATTAACTGTTTGCAGCTTTCACTACATATACATATATAGGCAATAAAATTGTAAACAATGAGTGATTGCGCGGGTGGTGGTAACAATTCTTTAAATCAAGTTTGCGAAGCTAGTGTTAGTAAACACCAATCCCATTGTATTTAACCAGTCATCGAACAACGTAACAAAACTACCGCCAGCACTTGCAACGCACCGAC
Source organism: Eudiplozoon nipponicum (assembly GCA_029291075.1). NCBI lineage: Eukaryota > Metazoa > Platyhelminthes > Monogenea > Mazocraeidea > Diplozoidae > Eudiplozoon > Eudiplozoon nipponicum. Next base: position 207,146 of record JAQBSW010000327.1, read on the forward strand.
GCGTTTCGACCTTCCATGATCTATTATCAGAGTACGACGGCAAACTGACTATCGAGGATCAAACCGCACATTGAATGTATGTAAAATCAAATTTAGATATGCGGCTCTCACCTCTAGCAGTCTTGCATACATTGAACTTGACTGGAAATGTCGGCTGCACAATTTCTATGCAGTCACGAACATTAATCTCGTGTGCAGCTTTCGCCACATATACATATATAGGCAGTAAAATTTAAACAATAATTGATTGCGCGGGTGGTGGTAACAATTCTTTAAATCAAGTTTGCGTACTCTGATGATGATCATGGAAGGTCGAAACGCGTCAGTGCGTTGCAGCTAACGTGCGCTTTTGTTACGTTGTTCAGATGACTGGTTAAATACAATGGGATTGGTGTTTACTTTCAAGCACGCAAGCTTGATTTAAAGAATTGTTACTTTTACCCACCCGCGCAATCAATTAGTTTGTTTAAATTTTATTGCCTATATATGTGTATGTGGCGAAAGCTGCACAAAACGGAGCTAATGTTCGTGACTGCGTAGAAATTGTGCAGCCGACATTTCCAGTCAAGTTCAATGTATGCAAGACTACTGGATGGTGAGCCAGCGCATATCTAAATTCTGATTTCCATATATATTCAATGCGGTTTGATCCTCGATCAGTTAGTCAGTCGTCGTACTCTGATGACGATCAGCGGAAGGTCGAAACGCGTCAGTGCGTTGCAGCTGGCGATGGTTTTGTTACGTTGTCTGGTTCGATCATGGTTACAATGGGATTGGTAAGTTTACTTCAAAGCTACGCAGAAACCTGATTTGAAGAAATTGTTACCACCACCTCGCGCAATCAATTATTGTTTAAATTTTATTGCCTATACATGTATATGTGGCGGAAAGCTGCAAACAGTTAATGTTCGTGACTGCAGCTAGTGAAATTGTGCAGCCGACATTTCCAGTCAAGTTCAATGTATGCAAGACTGCTAGAGGTGAGAGCCGCATATCTAAATTTGATTTCGGCATATATTCAATGTCGCGGTTTGATCCTCGGTCATAGGTTTGCCGTCGTACTCTGATGATGATCATGGAAGGTCGAAACGCGTCAGTGCTGTTTCGCAGTCGGCGGTGGATTTTGTTACGTTGTTCGATGACTGGTTAAATACAATGGGATTGGTGTTTACTTCAAGCACGCAAACTTGATTTAAAGAATTGTTACCACCACCCGCGCAATCAATTATTGTTTAAATTTTATTGCCTATATATGTATATGTGGCGAAAGCTGCAAACAGTTAATGTTCGTGACTGCATAGAAATTGTGCAGCCGACATTTCCAGTCAAGTTCAATGTGACTGCAAGACTGCTAGAGCAGTGAGAGCAGCATATCTAAATTCTGATTTCCATATATATTCAATGCAGTTTGATCCTCGATAGTCAGTTTGCCGTCGTACTCTGATGATGATCATGGACGGTCGAAACGCGTCAGTGCGTTGCAGCTGGCAGTAGTTTTAGTTATGTGTTTCGATGACTGGTTAAATACAATGGAATTGTGTTATACTGGCAAGCACGCAAACTTGATTTAAAAAGAATTTTGTTACCACCCACTCGCGCAATCAATTATTGTTTAAATATGGTAAATTGTGAAAGCTGAAATGCGTTTAGCCACCCATCATGGTAAAACTTACAAGATTCTCAAACTAAGTGTGTTAAATATTTCAGGCACTTTTAATTCTTTTTGGTGTGTACACAAACATATCACGAACGTCGCTGATCGCTCGAGTACAATTGATGGCTTTAATGGTTACTATATATATATATATATATATATATATATATATATATATATATATATATATATATATATATATAAGGTTTGATGAGGAAATAATTTTGCATAATTAAAAAAAGACTTCCATACATTGATTGCTTCTTACTTGGTGGGAAAATTTATCAGTATTAATCTGCATTGCCTGCAGTGTTTAAACCCAAATCCTAGATAACAAATGTCCATACTTATCTCATAATTGAATACAACTTTTATAAATTTACCTTATATGGATGCCATACACTAATCGTCTCCTACGAGCTAGCGGATTGACCTCACACTGCTTTAATGTCAGTTTTATTCTGCAATAGTGTTCACATTTAAGGATAATTTAGTTAGAGGTTGACGGGTGCATCGTATCTGCTGTAACTCTACGGCTAACTGATTCAATGTCAATATTAGAACCGAGGTGTAAACAATTGCCTGTTTTAAACTTTCTTTGATTGAGTGGGTTGTGATAACAATCATTCACATCAGGTTTGTGAACTTGAGAGAAACACCAATCCTGTTGTACCGAACCAGTTGAACAACATAGCAAAGTTACCGTCAGTCGCGCGCACTGACAAGTTTCAAACTTTGGTTGTGCGACAGTGATAAAATTTTCTATAATCAAGGTTGCGAACTTGATATAAACACCTGACCCATTAAATACATACATTTATCAGGATAGACTAAGAATTTTATGGTGTAGAATAGGCAATTCATCCAGTAGACCGCTTTCGTTTTTATTGAGAACTCAGCACGTGCAGGCCAGAATCTGCCGCGGATACGGCTTAAACCTGGGAACGTCTGCTTCGGCATCTGGTGCACTAACCACTGAACCACACTGCCGCACACTATGGTAATGACCAGAGTACAAAGGCGAACTCAATAACAAGGATCCAACTGTCAATCATATATAAAGTAGACAAAGTTGAAAATGCCGCTATCACCTCAAGTAACCTCGCATATCTTGGATTTAGCCGTTGTTTTTAGTCTCCTTCCTGCAGGAAACTAACAAAAAGCATTTACATATTAGGCATGACGTTCTTTCTAATAAGTCACTTCGTATAGGGACAGAAAGACATGCCTAAATCAGCATGATCCAAGGAATTTTCACACGTACACATGTGTCATACCTACTAGCGCCATATTATTAACCACAGGAATTACACGGTAAAGACGCTACATTTTTGCTGAAGTTAAAATGTAGTTCCCCATACGTATGAGCCCCTCTGCTGAGCAGTAACGTTTATGCAACTATGTATCGAATACCAAGAAGCAAGTTATCCCAAAAAACGACCAAAAAGATATGCCGAAGTCAACATAAAAAAGATATAATCTCAATAAGCAGGTGTTCAGACAGGTTGTTATTCTCAATTATGATGAAAGTTAACTCATCTCCAAAATCATGTTGATCGTACTCTTAGCATGTATTTTACATATTATATATAGTTGTGTTGCTTTTAAGTTGCTTTGCTAAATCTCCACATTCTAGATACGATTGACATCAGTTCACACAACATCATGCAGCAAAAAATATACTATTTAGATATTTTTCGTTATAGAGAACTTATATGTATGCACTTAGTCATTAGGTATTGTTTATCTACTGAAAATTTGGTTTAGTACAATAAAAGAATCATTGACTGCGCGGGTGGTGGTAATAATGCGTTAAATCAAGTTTGTGAGCTTGAAGTAGGCAACAATCCCATTGTATTTAATCCGTCGTCGAACAACATAGAATAACTACCGCCGGTCACACGCACTGACGTGTTTGGACCTTCCATGATCATTATCAAAGCACGACGGCAAACTGACTAGAACCTGAAGGATATGTGCAACAGTTGACGCAACAGTCATTTTGGTGCAAAGATTGGAAGTTAGATAACGACGGTGTCAAAGGAGGTGAGCTGAAGACGAACCTAATGGTAGATTCACAAAACAATAATCTGAAATTTACAGCGAATATATGAAGAATTTAAAAGGAACTTGCATGTGTCAAATGTGAATTCAATTTGGATAGCACCCCCGTTGATTCCTTCATTTGGTGTGTTCACATAAACACCGGCATCAGACGATGTGACAATGTTGCGAAGTTGACGTGGCGTTGCAGATCCCGAGTCCGCATTGCTGCCTTCGCCGACAGAGAAAATGGTTTTCCAACCCATATAGTGGTGACGCCCACCTGGCACCAAAATGTCGTCAGAAACGTTGCCTAGATAAGCTACGTTGTCCATAAGGATACCAAGACCACCAACCAGTCGAGAAGGCAGTGCTAGCGAGCGCGGACCTGACGACAGCCAACGTTTTCGCTGAACGCTCATTGGAATGCTTTTCAAACATTTAAAATGTTTTAACATCATTAAAATTTTACTAGTTTTCCAATTTATGCGCATTGCCATTTTACTTTTGTAGCTGTACAATGCATGCACTTAATCACTTTATAAAGAACCAGGATTTAAGGTAATGTTCAGTGACGAAAAATATTGTCTCTTAAATTGTGTCGAATAAGCCGGCTTAAAAATAATGTCCTCTCTCAATACACAGTTTGGTTCTAATTTTCATTTACTAATGTACAACTACAAGGCATGTCAAGGCAGCATCAGCAATATAGATTTTCTCCAGATCTCACAGTATCACTGCCTAGCACGAACTCATTTCGCGGTTAAATCTGCCATTATAAGACGAGATGATTGAAAACATTGTCCTAATGTAATTCTACAAAAATGCCTCATTTATCGTGATTCAATGCCTTTTCACGAAAGATTGGCAACTAAAATCTTTGATAAGGCCATGGTTCCATTCCAGATGATAAACTTAGTTTCTACAGCCAAGTTGTTTGGGACTGACTTCAATAGGTTTCGTCACGCCATTATCAGTTCATTAGGCAGCATACACCAATCGAGTGCTGGTTGAGCAAAGATGACTCATTAGGCAATTGGACAGAACGCAAATGAAAAGCGTAATCAAACTAGCGCAATTTATGGAGCTTTGCATTTTAAACTATTACGCGCAAGCACTAACAAATCAAAAACTCACCTTCATAATTTATAGCATTCTACTGTGTTGAAAAAATTAATATTGACTCTACTTCTAAAACAAAAGCTATTAAATGCCTGTAAGTGTAACAAAACGCAACTCTAAAGGTAAAAAACTTGCTTGTAATGATAAACTTTAGAACGATGTGTGATACTCAAAACTCGAAGCATTTGCATTTGGCATCGATCAACATGAGCTAAGAATTAGTATTTGAGTTACAGATAACACATTAAAAATAGAAATTACACTTTTTAAAGAAGCATTAGACAGGCATGATATAACTTACTTGACACCATCAGCAGATATAAATTTGCCATCTGAAGGTGACAAATAAAAGCCTGGTCCATCGTAACTGGAGTCTATGAAGGCAAGTGAGGTGTTTTGGATACTGGCGACAATAGGATCCTGTCTGGCGGAGGAATAAATTCGTCGAGAACGTTCACTTAAAGAATAACCTGTTGCTCCATGCCGGTAGTCTGAATGAAATTTATCTGGTCTAATCAGATTCTCATTCCTCATGAAGCCTTGAAATGTCTGATATTCAACAACACCATCTGAAACATCAATTTTAAAAAAATGTATAAGGTCAGTTAAATACTGTTTGTTGTGGAGAACTAACATACGGTACAAACTCCTAAAATGTGGGATGATAGGACGGTACAAACTCCTAAGTGAGGACTGTGGGATAATAGGACGGTACAAACTTCTATTTGTATCGTCCTATTATCCCACATTCCTCATCCAAATATATAGTGATTAAAGGGCGTAATACCGGCTCCTACTGATGAGTCGCCAGTAAGCACGAAACGAATGTGCATGAGATTATACTTTCCGTTCATGTTGTCTTTGGTTTATCCTTCTGGTCACAACTGGACTAAGTTGTTACTAGGTTACAAACACCTAATAAATACTTGAATATATAAGGTCGTTTTAATGTTTTATCCAAAAGAACAGAAAGAATAAGTGGTCAAACGTGAAAAGTGGAAAATGGCTAGGCAAATAATATAAAACTCAATAGGTGTAGACTTCGTTATCCATAATCATTACCTTGTGAAAAACGATGATTACCATTTTCACTAAAATTAACCGTTAACCTACGTATTTCAATAGTGCTCTGTAGAAAATTAAACGCCTGTCCTTCGAAAGCACCGCCTGATTTTTGAGATTTCTACTTAAGCGGTGTTTAAGCACATATACGATGCTGGTGAGAGATAAATGTTTTGATCGGCCAAACAAGTCAGAACACTCACGCTGTTGTACGCCTACAGTAAATAATTAAAAGGTAAACCATGCCTTACGTATGTATCCCATAATTTTTTCACTAAAGAAAGCCTATTTGCTTGTCATATATAGCCTAAATTGCCGATATTCTGAATTATGATTGGTTTTCAGCCAATGACTTTGTCATTCGTTGTCAAAAATCTTGCATTCGCGATTTCATTAACCATTATATGTGTTAATAACAATTAAGGTTTAATCATTAATAAATCTCGTTTACCTAAATTCAATTAAAATTTGAATATTTACAGACACATTTTAAATATAATCCCCATTAAATCCAAAATTGACAAGCAATTATCATTTAAAATTTAACCAGCTTTCTTCTTACATTTATTCAAATCAAGTTTGTGAGCTTGAAGTAATCACCAATCCCATTGCATTTAATCAGTCGTCGAACAACATAGCAAAACTAACGTCAGTCACGCGTACTGACGCGTTTCGAACTTCTATGACCATCAACAGAGTACAACGGAAAACTGACTAGCGAAGATCAAACCGCAAGGTATATACATGTAAAGCAAAATTAGATTTGCGGATCTCGCCTCTAGAAGTGTGGCATACATTGTACGTGGCTTGAAATGTCTCCTTACATATTCTTGATTGCGGAGAACTAACAGACATGCAATTATGTATTAGATATTGCGTTTTGATCCTCGCTTGTCTGTTTGCCGTTGTACTCTAATTATGATCATGGAAGTTCGAAACACGTCGGTACGTGTGACAGACGTTAGTTTAGCCATATGGGGCGACTGCTTTTGTTCAAAGTGATTGGTGTTTACACTCAGTTCGCAAACTTTATTTTAAAAATAGTTATCCCTACCTGCGCAATCAATGATTGTTTAATTGTATAACATGATACTTCAACATAGCCCTATACGCGAGCCTTTGATCTACTGCTCGGTTTGGCTTCTCTGTTACAGGCATCCAATCAATTATTGCCATTTTTAGGTGTAATATTGTTTAATCGACTCCTCGGGTGCAAAAAACAGTACCTATTACCGAACTATTTGATTTAAAATTATTCAATGAATCTATAAAAAACAAGCATAAATTTTGATTATCATATAATTAGCCAAATTTACCGGGAAATGGACAGCCGTATAGGGCAAACCGCAAACACACCATGTGATCAACCTTCTCATTGAATGGATAAATGCGAATTCGTTTGGCCACCACCGCCGGTTCAAGCATAAATCGACGAAGCGTGTTGGGATCCAAATTTCCAGCAATTACCTAAACAAAAAGAAACACCATACGCATATATGATAAAGATAAACGACTCGCAATATTTGCATTACAATTAGCTCACCCATTTTGCACATTAGTGGTTCGATCGAGGAGCACAGATCTATTCCACAGGCATTTTGATACAAAATAGTAGAAAAAGACTAATTGTTTACGCTACACTTAATCTAGACTGAAATCTCTTGCGTTTTCTAAGGTCGAGTAATAAAAATAAATCATTTAAATATAGTTTTACACAGCTATTGATTTCGCGGTGGGCGGTAGCAATTATTTAAATAATGATTGCTAGCATGATTTAAAGAAAAATTGTAAAATAAGAGAATACATTAATTGTTAATAAAATAGAGCCGGGCAAAAACACGCAGACCAACAAGAACAACTCATAAACTATCACTTATTTAATTCATTTCAATTTGTTTATTTAACTGCACAGCGATAAATTCGCAACTAACAGTTTCAGTCGATCGCAACCTCACGGAAATCCGCAACGCTTAGAGCGAAAAAACATCGTATTCTTGGAAGTCTGTAGTCTAAACTGAACTTTAAATCGTCTCTCCAGTTAGTGGACGGTATTACCTTCAAAACGCAAAAACTAATTATTTCACGTGGAATGTTAATCAACATTTGACTATTCGGTTGCACAGATCGCATCCTTTGTATCTGCGTTCAGCAGGCGTCTAAGAAAATTTTTATAAATACCACTTCCATTTTCAGTAATTCCAGACGCGTGATCAAATAAATGTCGAGTGGGCAAGACATTCATTTTGTTTTTCCTGTTACGTTGTTTTACAATTTAGATAAACTGTCTAAAATAATCTCCAAGTTGTCATTAATCTTAAAAATAAGCAACTAGATATTTCCGTCGAGATGAGGTTGGCGAAAAAACTGTACCGTCTTATTAACCCACTTTCCTCACCTAAATACATAGTGGTTAAAGGGCGTAATACTAGCTCCTACTGATGAGTCGCCAGTAAGCACGAAACGAATGTGCATGAGATTATACTTTCCGTTCATGCTGCCTTTGGTTAATCCTTCTGGTCACAACTGAACTAATTTGTTACTAGGTTCGCAACACCTAATACATACTTGCATATATATTAGTTCTTCGCAACAAAACGTATTTAACTGTTAAAATTTTAACTTTATTTAACCAAATATCTGATATTGGTGTAAACATCAGTCCTATTATATACACACATTTTTTTATTACAAACTCAGCATTCTATAACGTATCGAGAGCAATTCATCTAGTAGGCCGATTTCGTACTTATCAGGAACTCTTCAACTATTGTTCAAAATTTATCCGCTGCGGTGATCAAACCGGAGCACATTTGGTTGTGTACGTCACCAGACTCATGCCGCCAACCTGGTGTTTCCCATGAAGGAAAGACTAATCAAAAAACATAAGCCAGTATATAACTCAAAATTTTGTTTAGTGAGGGCCAGGGTAGCACAGCGGATCGAGTCACAGACTCTGAAGCAGATGTGTCCCAGTTCTAGCTATGTCTGCAGGAAAATGCTGGAAAGTACTTAAAAAGTTCCCAAACCAACTGTTCCGCTTGATGAATTCCCTTTGCCATCTTATCCAATCCTGTTAAATATACATACTTTGATATATATATATATATATATATATATATATATATATATATATATATATATATATATATATATATATAACAACATGTAAGTAGGTATAATTAAACGAACATTGGTTGCGCGGGTGGTGATAACAATTATTATAATCAAGTTTTCGGTCTTGATATAAACACCTGACCCATTAATTACTTACATATGTCAGTATAAACTAAGAATTGTATAGTGTAGAAAAGGCAATTCATCCAGTAGACCGGTTTCGTCCTTATCGGGAACTCATCATGTACTGGCCAAAATTAGCTGCGTACAGGGCTCGAACCCTGGGGACATCTGCTTCGGAATCTGGTGCTCTAACCACCGACACACCCTGACGCAGTGTTTAGAGCACCAGATTCCGGAGTATACGCGCCCAGGTTCGAGTCCTGTCCGTCGCAAATTCTGGCCAGTACACGATGAGTTCCCAATAGGTACGAAACCGGTCTACTGGATGAATTGCCTTTTCTACACTATACAATTCTTAATTTATACTGACACATGTAAGTAATTAATGGGTCAGGTGATTATATCAAGATCGCAACCTTGATTGTAATAAAGTTAAATAGTTAAGCGGTCAGAGGTTAATTTATATTACCCGCGTTCGGGTATAATAACTGATCCACAGTACAGATAATTAAAAATCAAACATACATTTTTCACTTTGGAACAATTAAATTTTCGAGGAATAATTGCAGCGAAACCCTAGAAAGGCAAATTGACAACCAATTAAATTAAACAAACTATACGTTATTAATATATATATAATCTGACACATGTATGTGCGTGTCAGCTTTACGCCGTTCTCTTATATGTACCTAAACAATCATTGATTGCGCGAGTGGTGGTAACAATTCTTTAAATCAAGTTTACGAGCTTGAAGTAAACACCAATCCAATTGTATTTGCTTCAGTCGTCCGAACAAAATAGAAAAACTACAGTCTGTCATAAAGTTATGTGTATATATATATATATATATATATATATATATTTGTCAGTATAAACTAAACACAAAGGATGATTTATCCAGTAAACCGGATGAATTGTCTTTCCTACATTATCAAATGCATAGTTTATATCTGTAAACTATGCGCCTACGTCAAATCAAACAATACTATTGGAATAATTAACTGGTCTATTAATTTTAATCAAGGTTCGATTTTGATTAACTGATCTGAGTTTTGACTAGCACAGGTTGAATCCTATTTGTAATGTTTCTTCAAGATATTTCGACATCCATTTGCTGCGTTGTTCGACAACTAGGCAATTAAAATGGGTTTGGTGTTTCCAACAAGCTCTTAAACTTGATGCAAAGAACTATTACCGCCATGATGGTTTAACAGTATTACCCATATACATGTGGTGAATGCTTTAAACAAAGTAATATTCCTGATCGCATGGAAATTGTGCAGCCGGCACTTCAAGTCAAGTACATTCTATGCTAGACTAATAAATGTAAGAGCCGCATATCTAATTTTGCTTTTTTTGTATATGCATTGCGGTTTAATTCTTGCTAGTCAGTTTGCCGCCGTACTCTGATAATCTTCATGGAAGGTAGAAACGCGTCACTACGTGCGACTGACGATAGTTTTGCCATGTTTTTCGACGACTGGGTCAATACAATGGATTTGGTGTTCACTTCCAACTCCCAAACTTGATTTAGACTATTCTCTAGATATGCGCCCTATTGGTATTTGATTTTGGCATATACTTTCACATTGTTTAAAAGATACTAAAGGGTTCCCGACTGTATATTTCACAATTATCTGTTCCTTGCAATGGCTATTAAGAACCAAAATACTTTTTTTTATTAATGTGAAAAATTTTATTCGCCTTTATCTGAAATCTGTAAATCACCCACCGTACACTGAATGATTACTCAATCATACAAATTATGCGAATGCAGAAAAAACTGGAAAAAACTTTCACAATTATGACTTGAAAACCTTTGTAGCCGACGTTCGATTGAAATAATAATAGACGTGACAGAGGCATCGCAGAGCGTTATTAAAATACTGTCATCTTATCCTCGTTAATCGGTAGTTATCATTCTCTGATGATGACCTCAGTACATAAAATGGATGGTAGTTTGTCACGTAGTTAAAACGATTAAAAAAGGCGAGTGGTGACTATTTCAAACCCGCGAATTCTATTTGAGTAAGCATAACCGTAATCTAGTAAGTGTGACTGACGGGAGTTTTGATAATCTATACGACTGATTAAATACATTTGGATTGGTGCTTATAGCAATCTCGCAAACTTGATTTAATGGATTTTATCACCACACGCGTTATCACTGATTGTTTAATTATCAAAGTCAAAGCAAATATCGGAGAAGCATATTTCATTTGCTCAGCGTCAGAATTCCAGTTTATTAGCGGGCACTGTCGAAAGCAGCAGTAAACTGTACTAATAGTGCAGTGTGTGAGCAGTACATTGGCCTCGCATACAGATAAATATGAAAAACAGTGTGCGTAAATATGCTTTGAACCAACAAATAAGGCTAGAAAAAAAACAGCGCCAAATAAAATATCGAATTACAACGGGTGAAATGAAAATCTACGCAGTGGGTCTTGAAGTATACATTACATGACGAGAAATATTGGAGTCATTTTAAACAAAGAAAAGCTAACAGCATATTTCCGTCGTGGTAGCTAACTTGTCGAGAACAGAATTAAGCTCCCAGTTTCCAGACAAAAACATCGGTAGCCGGCTAGTCAAAATAGAGTGGCACTAATAATACAAATAATATTAATTATTACTGTCGTTAGCATTTGCTATTACAAGCTAGACTAAGGACACCTGGTAAATTGTCATACATTTTAGTTCAGTATTTGAGAAAAAAATTTTAATTCGTTCTTACATCAGTTAAAATTTAGACAAATATGTGCATTTAGGTAGCTCGTACAACTCTAAAAAATTTACATCCAGTTCTCACAATCTGCGAAACCAGCCAACACTAACACTTTTACAGAAAAGCACTCTAAAACAGCGGCCAACTAAAAAGACTCGGCATCACTAAGACACTCAGCGTTAAAGCCCCACCGAAAGAGACAAAACACATGACAAACCTGGAACTGGAGATCATCCATTAGAGAGTGCCTCAAAGATCCGGTGTGTGAATTTCTTCCTTTACTCCCATACAAGCATTATTCGTATTTCTAGCAACGAATTTATATCTCATATTATAAACCAAAATAGAGTGTACCTGTTCGAAATCTCTCAAGAGTGAAGAAAACCAACAGTTACGTTTAACCTGAATGAGGTGCTAGCCCCACAATTTTGACGTATTGCACTATCCTAATTGTTATCACCACCCCCACACCACATTCTTCTACCGAATATATAGTGGTTAAAGGGCGTAATACCGGCTCCTACTGATGAGTCGCCACTAAGCACGAAACGAATGTGCATGAGATTATACTTTCCGTTCATGCTGCCTTTGGTTTATCCTTCTGGTCACAACTGAACTAATTTGTTACAAGTTTCGCAAAACCTAATACATAATTGCATATATATTAGTTCTTCGCAACAAACAGTATTTAACTGAAATAAATAACGGTCATTTATTTAGCTGAAAAACACGCTTCGTGTCCTGCTTTTGGAATTGCTCGCAAATGCCGAAAACAAACTTCATGCAATAAAAAATTCTGTTACAACGTAAAATAAATGAATAGTAATTCTGCAGAAAGAACTCAACAATGACTGAAAAGTTAGCAACGAAAACATTTTTATCGTTATCGGACACTCAGGAAAACCACTGTCTACAAAATGGCGTGAAATATGCTACGTTAATAAAAAAAAAAAGCTTGACCAGTTTTCTACTACAACGCCAAACATGTGATCACGACCTATATCGCCAACCACTTGTAAAACGGGTAAAAGCAGAACATTTAAATGATAAAATGAAATTTTGTTGCGCGGACGCTGCTATAAATTAATTAAATCAAGGTTTTAGATCTTGATATAAACACCTGACCGATCATGCCCATACATTTGTCCGCATAAATTAACTAGTGTATAATGTTGAAAAGGCGATCTTCCGGTAGACCGGTTTTGTCCTTATCTGGCGAAACCATTACGTACTGACGAGAATTTGCAGCCGAAAGGACTCGAACCTGCGTACGTCTGCTTCTGAATCTATTGCGCTTTCCAAAAATCCACCCTGAGGCACGCTAAACAAAATTTTTAGTTCAGAGTGACTCAGTGATTAGAGAAACAGAGTGTAAGGCAGACTTGCCCAGATTCGAGCCCTTTCCGCGGCAGGCACACAAACCAACTCAAGGTCCATTCTTCTGTTATTATGATAGAGCAGAGACGAAAATCATTAATACGTGGCACTAACAGTGGCCGTGTTAGGTTCGTATCACAAGCGCACAAACTTAGTTTTAACATTTATTTCATCTATCGCAGAATAAAACATTGCTGCATTGAACATTTGTCTACTTATACATTTGAAAACAATTATTACAATCATGCTCGAGAACTAGATTCGAATAATTTGTTAATTGCTTTAAATCAAGTTGGCGAGCTTGAAATAAACACCAATCCGAATGGTATTTAACCAGTTGTCGTATAAAATAGCAAAACTACTGTCAGTCACACATAACGACGCGTTTTGACCCACCATGATCCTTATTAGAGTATGACGGTAAAATAACGAAAACAGTACAACAATCAATGATTTCACGACTGATAAAATACAATGGGAATAGCGCTAATTTAAAGTTTGCACACTTGATTTAAATAATTGTAATCACCACCCGCGCAATCAATGATTGCTTTATTGTGAACTTGTTCATAATTTCACATTTTCACATCACCAGTAATCCACACTAGTCTGCTTATATAAGTTGAAAATTAATTTACCTGAATTATATACTATTATTTTTTCACTCAATTTTTATTTAATTATTAAAAATACTCCTCTATTCAAGCCATATTAAATAGCCATTCTTTGATTTTACTAGGAATTATATTTTGCATTTGTTTAAATCATTAATAGCTAATATTTATTCTCATGAACTGAAATGTTTGTTTATGCGTTAACCTAGTAAAACTATAAACCTGTTTATTTAAAATCGTCTTATCACATAATATC